>WSYH01007072.1:0-34750 GCA_036426205.1 Ascaphus truei | reverse complement strand
TTTATGCGCATGTGAAACAGGAGACGCCCCCCGAAGAGAAATTATGGGGTTGGGACTGGACTGGGAAACTTCTTTGGGGACTGGAACTTCTTTTGACTTACATATAAAACTTTTCTTTTTGTTGGTTTCCTCATAAGTAGACAAAGCGGCAAATGGAGGACTTCGAGTGATAATACGAGCTTGTGTGTAACAATTGCCCTCACTTGCTGAACGGATTTTAAATACCACTTACCGGTCTAAGCCTTTAGTGGTCGTGGTTATTGATTAGGATGGACTAACCTGAAACAGTATCTGATGTTTCCGACCCGTACTGTATCATACTTTTTTATAAACGTTATACTGCTAATACACCCCGAAAAAATAAAAATGTATGCATTTATTCTACAGTGACTTTTACAGTACAGACAGTGGTCTTCTATACAGTCCCTGTGTGGTCTAGTACATTACTGTAAGTAAGTATGTGTCTTCTATTTTTTTTAAATACGCTGGTGATGTCAGTACTGAGCATCCTACAATTACAGTAACAGTTATGGTGATGTTTTCCGGACCTTACAGTATACATACTTTTTATATACGTCTATAATGTGTAATAAACCCGAAAAAATAAAAACATGCCATTTATCTTACATGTATGGTTACGTACTTACAGACAGTATGTGTTTCTATACAGTACCGGTACCTAATGACAGTAGTATTGTCTTCTACTGTGTTTTAATACTGTCTTGTGAGTGTGCAGTCTGAGCATGACTACAGGTATACAGTACATTGGCTGGACAGTAGTGGTACATTCTAGAAAACACTGTGTTTTTGTTGAACAACATGTTCTTTATGGTGGATTAAGTACAAAACATTTTTTACAACATACTCTCAATGTAAAAAAAACATTTTAAGTGCACACAATCCAAAAACAGCAACAGGTGTAGGTTACTGCTAGTGAAACCATTTAGTATATAAGTAAAAAACATTTACTGTACAGTCAGTCGTATGTGTTTATTTAGTCACATTGTTGGTTATTAAAAAAATATCTTTATTCATAACTAATTACCAAGATGCAACATCTCCTTTTAAAGAACCGCAAAGTCAAAACATTTACAGTAGGAGTGTGCGAGCAGAGCAGTCAGCCTGCCACCACTACAGAATCCCTTGAGGGCCGCAACAGCCCCAGTTTTCAGGGAGACAACCTTGAAAACCGGGCCTGTTTGTTGCGCCTTCGGGACTGGAATTGTGCAGGTCTGGTAGCAGTAAATAAAAACTGTTTTATTAATAACAATGAAAACACACAACATCTCCATTATTTAAGTACACAGGGTCAAAACATGTTACAGGTCAATTTCAGACAACAGTATGGCCTTAATTGTTATTAAAAAAAAAAATTCTTTATTCATAAAATAATCGAAAACCCCCGCCTAGCAAACATCTCCTTTATAAAGAACGGCACAATGTCAAAACATTTACAGTTAGGATGTGTGGCATGATGAGTTCAGTCAGGCTATGCCACACTACATTCCTCAAGGGCCGCAACACTGCTCCTGGTTTTCAGGACAAACTTGAAAACCCGGCCCCCCCCCCCCCCTTTGCCCTGTTTGCGACCCTCTGGAGGCGAGACAAAACATTTACTTACCAAACATTTCATACAGTTTGAACACTCACGCAATCGTACCCACCAGATTGTCCTTCCTGCATTTGGCCGATCCTTGCAGGCGCAAAATTGCCATTAATGGCTTGTCCTCGACGCCTTTCATTACAATCCCGGGGAATCTCTGTAATTGAAAAAAAAGCAGCGCTCCAATTCATCCAGCATGGTATCTTCGTTAAATGTCTGAAGCCCTGTTGTTTTGCGACTCTTTCCTTGCGTACTTCACTTTGAAGGCCACCATCCGAGTACACAAGTTAGGGACATGTGTGGCTAAAAAATTCACAAGGCATAGCTTTGGGGGATCCAGCAGCATTCACCCATACTTCCCTTGAGTGCCGCGGTGCGCATTTCGCGCAGGATGAGTTCGGGCACCCGTATCGTGCGGAGCAAATGGTGGGTGTTCTTCTGTGAGCGGGTGTGTTGTGGCGACGGGGAGGGTAGGTTTCTGAGAAGCTTTCCCTCCTGGTTCTGTGGGTCGCCGTGTTGTCTCCTGGCGTGTCATTGACGGGGTTGTCATGTTACATTATCCACGGCATATGTACACAAATTCGCTTGTGTCAGGGGGATTAGGTACATTGAACATACGACAAATTTGTATCCCCCCGCTATGTCAGTGCTCAAGTCTTCCTCGTGGCTCCCTCTTTCCATCCGTTCTCCATCTTTCCATCTTCGCATCGTTTATCCATCGTTCTCATCCATTGATCCACCATTTTTAGCATCGGCTCTCCAAAGTTTATCTATCCCTTTTGCCACTCATACCGAGTTCCCCGGGGCTTCCCACTTTCCCATTCAGCAGATCCGGTTTCTAACGAGCTGCTTTCTTGCTTGCATGGCATCGTTCGGAAATCGTCGGTGGATGGTGCTACGGAGGATGTCAGATGGGTGGTTCCATGGTGGGAAGACGAGCATAACTAAGAAACGGGGAAGAGTGACCGTGAACCGGAGATTGATAAAAAGAAAACTGTGGCAGCGTCGTTCGAAAGGCGGTGGAGAAGAGTGACTGCTGGTGATCGGAGATGACGCAGGTCGTCGGGAGAGATGCAGAGTAAATCGGTTGCGGGGCATCGTCCAAGCGCAAGAGAAGGAGAAGAGAAGTGACCTTTTGATTTCAGAGGCACCAGCCGGCAACGCGTCGGTCGCAGAGCAACTGGCGAAGGGCCTGTGTGGTTTCCGGGAGGGAGGTCGGCAGCACTGAGGACAAGTCGTGGAGAAGAGACGGGCTGAAAATTTCCGGGAAGCGGCGGCAAGAATCGTCAAGATTAGTTCTATGGGAGGAAGTGGTCTCGGTTTCGAGGTTGCTGCCCATGTGTGTTTTTGCTTTTAGTGACATCACCGTATTTCGTTCTTGAAATATAAGGCTGCGTCTATTACAAACTCTTAGCCTTTGGATCATCAGAAAGGTTGTCTTATTGGCCTTTGGCCTGTCGCTTTTGGCTTGGCGTTGGGGGGAGAACGGCTTTCCGCCTCTTCGCTTTTTCTGTGTGACAGGCAGCGGCAGAGGCGATGTGGCTTCCTGCGTGCCGTAGAATCGGGGTGTGATCCATGGAACAGATGGACAATTGCACGTAATCTTGAGGCAAGTTCAGGATAAAGATATTCGGAGGGTGATCTATGCAAATGTGTAACCTTTAATGCATTGAGACGAGGTATTCAGTGGTGGAAAGTGGGCCGTACCAAATGTGAGTCAGTAACTTTAATACAACAAATGCCATTTTGTGGATTCAACGCCATTTGAATTACACATCGAGCAACACATCGATATACATTCGTTTGTTGTATTTCTTCTAGTACTCGCAGCAATGGCCTGTTAAAAAAAGATTTCAAATGAGCCAGCATGCGGAAAGTAAGAGATGTACACGAGGTCTTGCGGAACGAATTGCTGCTATCTAATGCTGGGTTGGCTACTTCGTGTCCTCGTTGTGGCCAGCAACCACCGTGAGCTATCCATCATCACACGGAAAAAAAACAATGTAAACGCAAGAGGAACCAACTGGGTAACTAAGGCAAAGTATATAATATAACTAAATTTCTTATTTTTGTTTAAAAAGATTGTCTGTAGTCTATTAGGTGTACTGTAATGAGTGTTGATCTTACATTGAGTTGTCTTTACCGTCACGATAATATGCTGCATTAACTATGTAGTACTACATTATTTTTATAGTTATTTGGTATTTTATACATATATAAGGTATATGTATATTTTTATCTTGCTGCATATAATAGAACAATATATGGTACTAGTAGATCTCACTTATCTAATTTTATAGTTATTTGGTCTAATGTTTAAGTATACAACGTATGTTATTTTTATTCTGCATAATAGAACATTATGTACTTAGCTCGTATATTTTGTCAGTATATAGCCAAATAATTTATTTGTATATTATAACAAATTCCTTATACTGATACTATTTTTACTGCCAAATGATGTGGCTCAGTCACGTTGACCAGTTGTAGACCTGCTTGCACTGTAATCATTAAAACCAGTACTTGTTGTTTTTCGTCACATTGTAGGGAGACAACTCTTCTGTGACAAATATAGTGAGGGAGAAAGTGAGAGGAGTGCCGATTAAAGGGTCAAAACACTCTGCAGGAAAATCACAATCTCACTGTATCCGAGACCAGCATAAAGAAGATAGACGCAGAATGGATGGAATATGGACATGTGAGGTAGTACTGGACAACAGGAGGTAAAAGTTGTTAAGAAACTGTACTGCGTACCGCTAAAATTATTTATTTCCTTGTATTACAGAGAGGTACCCATGATAAGGAGGCTTCGTACAAATCAAGAGAGTGGTCCAGGCCCAGGCATTGATTGACAGTGGAGAAACTTTCCAGGATTGCATCTTCACTGACGAGATATACTGTGTCGCTGGAGAGATTTGAAAACCCTTGCATTCCACAAAAAAGGTTGCATATCTATGAAGCCGTGGCCAAAACACCCCGTGAAGCTCTGTGGTGGTGCCATCTCTAGGGTGGACCAGGATGCATGTCATGTTTGAAGTAAAATATATCAAATATAATGTACCTTATAGACTGTACATACTAGATGTGCAGTTTTTGAGCACTTTTTTTTCTTGTTATAGTAGAATCATGACTAAAGCTTTCTTCCAACGACAAAATTGGTGCCTGAGAAGTTGTGGACAATACATCACACGCGAGTTCCTGGATGGTCAACCGTTCTCGACCAGGAACAACGATCCGAAGCCACCGCGGTCAACAGCCGCATATATCTTAGCGCGCGGTAGTTCAACTGTGGAAGACGTCAGCGAAGTAGTGCGGTGGGAACCGTGTCTCAATTTTTTCCCCAATGTGTTTTACTGTGTTACTGTATCTCTTTATAAACTAATTGTCCTTTTGTTTTCCACCCCTCCAATGACAGATCGCCAGACTTGCAATCGATCGAAATGGTCTGGCATCAGCTGAAGGTACCATAGTCCTAAAAGTTGTGAAACCCTCCAAAAAGGATGAGTTGCGAAAGACATACTGTTTTTGGAACGATGTACACACCGTGGAATGCTGCAATAAATATATTGACCTATGCAACTGTGTTGTCCCATTGTGATGCGCGCATAAGGGCAAGCATCAGAAGGGTAGTATGTATACTGAGACTGTACTGTAGTGATGGCTATACAGTATGTACAGGTAAGTTGGCATACAGATTTTTTCTTTCCTTGCAGTCATAGTATACAGTAGTTCCAGTATTAGACTAGTTTTGACAGTGCTAGGTAACTGGCATACGTTTGCGGCAGCTGTTTATTCTAACAAATCTCCGGTTTGTGCCCTGGCTGGTTCCTTGGAATGCGACGCTGTTCACCTGGCGCACTACCGCGTTCACCTTGCATGTCCAGCCACGCGGTCATGCCCGCTGATGCGTATTTGATAATGGGTTTCGGATTTTAATAGGCTGCAATGCTTTGGCGTGTCCGCCGATGGCAGAAATTCATGAATTGTAATCTCCGAATCAGTAATGTGCCGGCCTTGCAGGTTGTGTTTCAGTGTTTTTAAAAAGAAAGATCTTACGACACAGTGTGCTATTGTAACTTGGCCTTGGCCTTGAGACTGAAGAAGAGTTCCAAAAATGTATCAATTTAGGCTTTTCATATTAAAGAAAGACAAAGACCAGTTTCAGTTTTGTGTTACACTCATTCTGCAGAGACCCACATGATGTTCAGTGCACCCGCTTTCCAAAAACCCGACAAGAGTTATGGTATTTGTGAATTGGGCCTGGATTAATGCAACAGATGATAAGATGGCAACATGCTAGAATTTATCAGTATTTTATCGAAAACTATGACTTTACAATTTTTCGCCAACTCCTCATACTTGGAAGCGTGCAGTAAGGAAAAGGTTATGTAGCGACCCCTGTTTTACACCGTATTGAGCCCAATTGTTGGAGGTATTGGTGTGTGTAACCGGATTTTTCCCGTATTATGATCTAGGAGGGCGGCAAAAGTGCGAAGGGTCATGTTAAAACCAACTAGAAGCGACAGTCGCTCGCCAACAATGCACCAGCACCACACCAGCACCGGCTTTCCAATGACGGTCCCATCGGTCAGTGACCAACCATGAGCCTGAGTCAGATTTGGCGTGCAGATTTATGAGAGCTGATTGTACCTAAGCGATTTTCCAGCTCTGCACACCAGCTGACTACAAGGTTGAACTAGTCCCGCTGCAAACTATCACTGTATGATCTGAAAGCTGGACTGGCAGTGGACCGGCGCCGGCGCCAGATAGAATGGGAAGTCTATGTGTGTGAGTTGATACTTGTTGCTTGGTATTATTTGGTGTGGCTGCTGGGTAATTCTTTAGGGGGCTGACCATTACTGTACATTGAAACTTTTCTTTTTGTTTTCTCAGAAAATAAAACGGCAATGGGGGGATTTCGATGGATAATATTTGTACTGTATGCTGAGTTTTCCGGCGTACAGTATATCTGGTGTAATAACCCGAATAAAAAACTATGCTTATTATTCTACATGTTCAGTATCGTGTCCTTAGGTGTCTTCTACAAGTATACTGTACAGTGGTATCAGTGCCTAACATCTATGGGCAAAAATATTTATTCTAGGTGCCCTAGAACAGAAGGTCCCACGCCAATTGCCCGTGAACTTGACCGCGGCCCTAAGTAGTTCCCACGCCAATTTCGCGAATATAATGTAAAATAATCCTTTCTGTGGGTCTGAGCGGGTTGAAATTTGCCCTGTCCTCATGCGGGAGGACCCTTGTCATAGTGGCGAAGATTCATCAGCGCTTCCAAGACCCCCGAACCGGATATACCAAAAGACAGTTTAATAAGCACATTACCAAAGTGGCTTTTTTTCTGCCATGCAAGTCAATGGCAGAACCTGAACTTTACATCAACCACTGACTCCGTCTGTTGCCCGAGAGGGTCGGCAATTTGCCATGCAATCCTGCCGTACTGAGGACTACATGGTGACCGAACTGAGCCCTCTTGTCAAACAGAACCGAGTTGTGGGTTCCAGGTTTCTGCTCATTCTCTGACTTAGCCGTTTCAAAGCTTTTCCTCCGCCATTACCACTCAATGGTAGGACCCTGCCTCGCCGGCGTGACCCTTTCTTCGCGTCCATTACTGCTCGGACCCTGTTGGGGTCAAGTGAGGGGGTTCCTAACATCTAGGGGCAAAATGAATTTTATTTCTAGAGTGCCCTAGAACAGAAGTTCCCACGTCAATTGACCTAGTTCCCACGCCAATTGCCCTAGTGTCCTACGCAATTGCTGGCGACCAGGCAGTAAAAAACAGTGCCAAGCCTCGACATTTGTTACACTGTCAAAGAGCAAATGGAAACAATGTGAGGCAATTCAACATGGTCTTTTAATGGTGTGGAGTCAGCACAAAAACAAATTTATTTACAAAAACATACAAGGGGTTGAAGCATTTAAGAACTCTCCTTTATTAAAGAAACCCAGTACTGTATACAGTACAGTACAGTGGGATGGTGCGCAACAAACATGTGCATCAGACCTGCATGCCACCAGAGACAATCGGCAGAGAGGCCAAACAGGGCAGTTTCAAGGCAATTGAAAACTGTGCCTGTTTGCGGCCCTCAGGTGACTGGGGTTGTGCATGTCCTGTGGAAGAAAACACACCAACAACAATCTCCTTTGTTAAGTTACAGCAGTACTGATAGGGCAAAACATGTATAGTACAATACAGTTTCAGCACAAAAGTATGGTCTCACTGAAAGTCCTCCACATGTCCATCCATGGCCGATTCCTGCATGGCGCAAAACGCCATCTGAATGCAGTCTCGAACGCCTTTCATTTCAGGATCTTGTAATGTATAAAGCGCCGCGACGTTCATTCTTTCCACAATGGTTTTTTCCTAAATGGCAGGGAAGCGCCTTTATAAACGCGGATTTCCTTCGTAGTTGCACTCTTGAACACCTACTATGCAGTAAAACGTGTAGGGAACATGGTGCGTTAAAAATGATCAAGGCGATACTTGCTGGGGTACACAGCAGATCAGATCACCCTATATCTCACCTGAGCCCGGTGGCAAGATCGCACAGGTGATGTCGGCACGATGTTTCGATGCGGCAGGTGGTGGTAGGTCTTTTGGGACGCGGGGTGCTTGAAGGCGACGGGGGATGGGTAGATGGTGTCTGGGAGGAAGCTTTCCTCCGGTCGTGGTCGCCGTGTTTGTCTCCTGGCGTGGTCTTGACGGGGGTTGTCATGTCTAATGGCATACATGTACACTAATTCTTCTGGTGGAGGGGGGCGGCTTGGTGATGGAAGGGGTTCGAAGGTCCCATTCATCAAATCCATGTCACGCCGCCCTGCTCGGTCAGTTGGGGAAACAGGGGGCATTATGACCGAGCAAATAAGTATGCCCACAATGTCAGCCTCTTCTTCTCCATCCGCTGATCCATCGTTGCTCCATTTGTAGCATCCGTTGCTACCCATTTAACATGGTCTCCAAGCAGATCTATTTGCCAGCCACAATGAATTCCCGGGAGATCACACACTTATCCCATGTCAGCATCCGGTCTAATGAGCGCTTCTTGGTGCATGGCAGTACGGACATCTGGGGGGATGGTGTGCAACGGAGGATGAGATGGGGGTCCATGGACAAAAGCGGCATCGATGGATAGTGGAGGAGAGTGGTGACCTGTGGATAACCGGTAGAGGAGAAGGCGGGCAGCGGGTCGTCAGAGGGATGGAGAAGTGTACCTTTGGATTTCCGGGCGAGACGCAGAGTCTCTAAGAGCAAAGGAGACAGTGACCATGGATTTCAGAGGCGGGCGCATCGTCAGATTAGACGGGTACCGGAGAAGGATGGGGGTGGAGAAGACGGGATTGAGATCGGACAGCTACAGCAGAGTCGTCGAAGCATATGGAGGAAGTGGGTCTGCGGATTCGATGGGTTGGCTGCCATTCGTTTTGTGTCGAAGAGTACATCACGTATATCTCTTCACATAATGAGGCTTACGTCTAAGAAAACCCTTAACCTTTGGAGTCAGCAGAGTTTTCTTTATTGGCCTTAGCCTGCGCTTTGCCCTTGGCGTGGAAACGGCAACCGGTCTTTCGCGTTTTCAGCATGCGGAGCAGGCAGCAGCATGGGGTGGTTCTTGCATCCATAGAAACGGTAGTGCTCCATGTAAGCAGGTGAACAAGCAGTACAGTATCGGACAAGGGCAAGTTCAGATAAAGATCATGGAGTGGTCGGCTATGCAAGTTTGTATCCTTTTATGCATGGCGACCATGGTACAGGTGTTGAGAAGTGGGGCGTTACTCTAATGGATGTGTATTACCGTATAAAGCTACACCATCCATTTGTGTATTGACTGCACATAGAATACCATCGAATAAAATTGAATATACATTCTTGTGTTTGTATTTCTTTCTACTCGCAGCAATGCCTGTTAAAAGATTTCAAAGGATCTCAGCATGCGAATTAAAGATCCATTTACCGACGGACGACCCGATTGCTGCATCCAACGGTTAGGTACACCTATCTGACTCGTGTGCCATTAACCACGTGTTCTATGCATACGGAAAAAAGCAAGAGACCGGAAAAAGGCACCAAGGGTAACAAAACGCGTAAGTATATGTTTAAAACTTAACAACAAACAAAAAAATATAGAAAACTGTACTGTACTCTAGTACAGTCTGTATCTACTGGTAATACTGTGTTAGTTTCTGTTGATTTATATTACAACATACAGTAGTTGTCATTTATATATAGAGTAAAGCAGTATACATTTTTTTGTATATTTCATTAATCTTACAACGGTATATACCGTATAGTATGGATGTACTGTGTATTATATGTATATTACAACAGTATCTATTATTTTGTAATTATATTTATAGTGAACAGTATTTTATATTTTGTTATTTATATTTAAGTATATTACACATTACATTTACAGTATATACATTTTATATTGCTGCATATTAATAAAACCAATATAATCTGTACATTGTAGGAGAGACAACTGTTTGGTGGACAAAATAAGTGAGGAGAAATGATGAGAGGAGTGGCATTAAGGTTATTAAAAACACACTGCAGGAAAAGTACAATTTGACTGTATCCGAGACCAGCATAAAGAAGATGAGGACGCAGGCAATTGGAGGAAATATGGACGTGTGATGGTTAGTACTGGACAATACAGGATGTAAAAGTGTTGTTTCGCAAACTGTACGACACGTGGCAGCAATTTTTTTTTATTCCGTGTATTACAGAGTGTACCCATGATACGGGACCGCAAACAAAGTCAAAAGAGTGCTCCAGGCCCAGGCATGGATCGACAGCGGGAGACTTTCCAGGATTGCATCTTCACTGATGAGTCTACTGTGTCGCTGGAGAGATTTGCAAGATTGCGTTCCACAAAAAAGGCCGCATATCTTGAGCCGCGGCCAAAAACACCCGTGAGGAGCCATGTGTGGGGTGCCATCTCTAGGCGTGGACGGGATGCATTGTATCTCTTGAGGTAAAATGTATCAAATATAAAGAAAGAAAATTGCACAGAAGCGCACAAGGGATGGAGTTAATAACAGTTATTTAATAAAACAACACATAAATGGTGAGAGGATCCAACCCTTCTAGCTCACACAAAAAGTAAAGTAAAATGCCCGAAATTAAAGCCATACATATGGTTTCTTAACATAAATGTCTAGGAAAAATACATCACAACACACAAAAAAACATTCAATGTAAAGTGAACAGAGAAAGTACTAACAGCCCAAGGGGATTTGAATGAAAACCGCCATAGAGGACTAAATACCCGCTGACAGGGGAGACGGACACTTACACTAGGGCAAAGGTGGGGGTCCACAGATGACTGCAAAGGATCGGATCGCGGCACCTGGGAAGATAAAACAGCCACCACTAGAGCCTCAGGCAGGCTCCGTCTCAGCCTCTCAGCAAACACGTCGCAGGATGACGCCTGTCGTACCTCTGACGCGTTTCGCATCACAGGCTTCGTCAGGAGGTCACGTACAGCGTCATCCGCGACGTAGAATTTATGGAAGAAGGAGTTAGTAAGGACAAGCCCCTTCAGACGCCAATCCAAGCCCTTAAATGGGCAGCTGAATACTTAAATGATGCTACCTCGTTCCCTGACAGTGTCACATGTGCGATAGTCACGTGATACAGGCTAAATGAGTGATACAAAACGGAACTGTAACACAGCTATATCAGCACTGCCAAAGACCATCACTAAGTTACAGACAGAAAATGAATAAGAACCACAAATGCCAATTATATTAATTAAACAATAATGAATGCACACCATAAAAAGCAATACATATCCTAATACATATAATATAAAATGAGAGATTAATTTCATTTAATAGAGAAGAAAAAAGAAAATAAACATAATTTATCTTAAAAAAGGTTTAAGTTCAATAAGTTCATTAAACACCAATAGGGTGTCTAGTTTGCATTTCATAAATCCAATACTGTTCACAGTTTTCAATAAATGATTTCTCTATCTCCTGTCTGCTGTTCATGTATATGTTCAAGCCCTTTAAATGTAATACAAGCGGGGTCATTTGTGTATTTCTTTAAAGTGTTTTAGTAGCGGGGTGAGCGGCCATACCTTTAGACCAGACTTTTAGTATGTTTTTACATTTCTCATATGTTCTAACATACGCATTTTAGTGGTCTTTTGGTCTTGCCAATGTACTGTAAATTACAATTACACTGCAGACATACACCACATGCGTAGTCTGACAGTTAATGAAACTGTTGATATTACATCCTTTTGTGTAGCACGGACGTGACAGTTGTTCCTTTACAGATATGATTACATGCCTTGCACTTCCCGCATTTATACGTGCCTTTAATGCCAAGCGATCTTTAATGTCACCAGATACAGCAAGTTTTTCTGGTGATTTGGCTAGGGGCTAACATATTTTTTAAATTTGGCGCACGTGACACTACCCTGGTTGTGAGTTTAGCTGAGGGCCCAATATGGGGTCCATTTTCAGTATCCCCCAATGTTTTTTTAAGATTTTTCTCACCCCATGATGCATGTCACTGAACTGAGTTATGAAAGCAGGAATTTTGTTTTTTGCTTTAACTTTCTTATTTTTGTGTATCAAATATATGTGTCGCCTAATGCACTGTATTGACTAGTGTTGCCTTACCGTTGCACTGTAACTGTAACTATTGTGCAGTTTTTTGAGCACTTTTCTTTTCTTGCTATAGGAATCATGAAATAAAAGCTTCTTCAAAGACAACATTGTGCCCGAGATAGTGCAATACATCACACGCGATACTTCCCTAATGGCACCGCTTCAACCAGTGATAACGATCCGAAGCACACCGCGTCAACAGCGCATATCCTTGAGTGCGGCTTCAACTGGGTGAAGACGCCCGAGCGGAGTAAGTGCAGTAGACCGTGTCCCATTTTTGTTCCCACTGTTTTTTTCTCTTAAACCAATTTTTCTTTTTTTCCAATGACAGGTCGCCAGAATTTAATCCGATCGAAATGGTTGGCATCAGCTGAAGGACCATATCCAGAAAGTGTGAAACCCTCCAAAAAGACGAGTTGTTGAAAGGCATAATGAGTTTTGGAACGATGTACTCACCGTGGAATGCTGCAATAAATATATAGACCATATTGCCACTGTGTTTGCCCATTGTCATCGCGCGTAAAGGGCAAGAATCAGGAAAGTAGTACTGTGCTGTAGTATTGTAAGTACAGTATGTTACAGGAGTATGGCACAGATTTTTTTTTCTAGATAGTAAGAGTATACATAGTAGTTTTTTTCTTTACAGAGAGAGCAGCACCAGCCATCAGGTTACAGTACATAGAATTTAACAGTAGTCAAGAGTATACAGTAGTTCCAGTACAGTATACAGTAGACTAGTTTGACAGTACTACAGTAACTGCCTACTAACTGCTCCATTTTTTTTCTTCCAAGAAAGCTGCACCAGCCACCTACAGTAGTTCTGCCATAAATACAGTACAGTACGCACATACAGTACAGTACAGTACAGTAACTGCCACTAATTTTTGGTTTTCTTGTCGTTCCAGGATAAGGGTGGCCTTGGGGAGATGGGGGGTTGTGTTTCAAATCTGCTAGTACAGTCAAATGTACGTATATAACAAAGCAACAATGATGTCACAAAACCTCTCTCTCTCATGAACTACTGTATGCACGACAGAATGAGGAAAAAGATGAAAGACTAAAGAAAAAAAAAAAAAATATTACTATACAGTATATTAGTATATACAGTAATTTATCAGTAACTTACATACGTAGTATATAGTATAAATAATATTCTTATAATGTGCATTACTCTGTTTCCCCATGTTTTACAAAGGTTTTCCAAGTGTATCCAATTTCAAGCTGCCAAAAGAACTTATATAAAGACTGCATTATGTATTATTCCTGATTATTTTATATTGTATTTTTGGTTCTGATAAAATAAAATAAATATTTATTCACTTCCTGCTAATCATAATCATTGACAACCACCCCTACAGTGCACCAATGAATAAGAATGTTTTGTAAATTATATTATTATATTTAATTATTTTTATTTTAAAGAGTATTAAATAATGTACTGTATTTTCACACCATGATGGAATACAGTATCAGTTATTGTCTCCAATTCTCACAGTGCTGTGCACATACAATTTACAATTAAATTCGAGAGGGGATTTTCTAAAGCATTACCGTTCACAACAACAGGCCTCTAAGGGTTGGGGAGGGGGGGATGGTGTGATTAGACGCAGGCGTACTGAGGTGTTTGTAGCTCGTATGGGGGAGATTAAGAAACACAATGGCAATATGCAGAAGGTTAACGAACCCAGTGGAGAGAGGGGGTTGGTCGATAGGGTGACTCAGCCGATTGGACGCTTGGCTAGGGAGGGATTAAAATCTCTGGAGTGGTGTGTGGCGACAATAGTTAACAGACAGCCACACTGTAATTTCAAAAGGCAGTTCATCATAATAATTTGTGAATAAAACCCAAATACAACCCCCAATACAAGTACATAAAAAGAAGTCACTTTAACTCCCTTTGCCCGCCATCACCAAAAATGTTTTGTGGCAGAAGAATTTAATAAAGGCTGCCAGAATTATTATTGTGTGTTGATGTTAGAATTGCTGTGCACTTTAAATGTTTCAACATTGTACAGTATTTGTAAATAATATATTTTGTACTGACACGCTCCACCAATAAATAGACCATGTTGAATTGCCGTCACATTGTTTCCATTTGCTCCTTTGAATTGCTGTAACAAATGTCGAGGCTTGCGACTGTTTTTTTACGCCTGGTCGCGCAGATTGGCGTAGGAATAGGAATTGGCGTGAAACTTTGTTCTAGGGCACCTAGAATATAAATTCATTTTGCTCTAGATGTTAGGAACCCCCTCACTGACCCCAACAGTGTCGAGCAGTAAAGTAATAGCGGCGAAAAGGGTCACGCCGGCGAGGAGGGTCCTATCATTGAGCGTAATGGCGAGAAAAGCTTTGAAACGGCTAAGTCAGATAGAGCAGAAACCTGGACCCACAACTCCGGTTCTGTTCGACTAGAGGGCTCAGATTCGGTCCCATGTAGTCCTAGTTAGGCAGAGGATGCATGGCAAATTGCGACCCTGGTCAGGGTGATGTGTAAAGTTCAGGTTCTGCCATTGACTTGCATGGCAAAAAAAAAAGCCACTTTGGTAATGTGCTTTTAAACGTCTTTTGGTATCTCCGAGTTGCCGGGGTCTTGGAAGGATGCTATATCTTGCACTATGACAAGGGTCCTCCCGCATGAGGACCAGGCAAATTTCAACCGCTCAGACCCACAGAAACGGATTATTTACATTATATTCGCAGCAATTGGGTGCGGTGAACTACTTAGGGCCGGTCAAGTTCACGGGCAATGGGCGTGGGAACTTCTGTTACTAGGGCACCTAGAAATAAAATTATTTTGCCCATAGATGTTAGGCACTGTGTATACCACTATCAAGATAATGTAGAAGACACATAATGACACGATACTGAACATGTAGAAAAATGCATAGTTTTATTTATTCTGGTTATTACACAGTATAGTACGGCCGGAAAACACACAACAGTACAATATTATCCATTGAAATCCCCCCATTAGCCGTTTTCTTTTCTGATGGTAAACAAAAAGAAAAGTTTTAAGTACAGAATGGTCAGCCCCCTAAAGAAGTACCCAGCCAGCCCACCAAAATAATACGGGCAACAAGACAGTACTACCATAATATTAAAATTCATTCCCCCAGATGTTAGGAACCCCCTCACTTCAACCCCATTAGGGTCCGAGCATGTACAGTACAGTACTGTACTTTAAAATAAATTAATATGCAATTTTACTATATACTGCGCAAGCGCGACGCCACAGACTGTGTACTGTGGGTGAACCGCGAAGTATTAGACTTCAAAGACAACAGCCCGCCAACACCCCCATGCATTTTTTACACAACGGCATTGCAGTATTGCAGCCTGCGGGAATAAAATGCTTAAATCACAGCCGCGAAAATAACGCAATACACTCTGGGCGAAAATGACACAAAACCGCACAATACCGGTGGTATTCTGAAATTCGGGACTAGCGAGTTAGAATATTTGGCCGCCACTGTACTGTAGTCCAATATGGAGTAGCTATACAGTACACAACCATATACAGTATGCACATACTGTACAGTACTGTAACTGCTCAATTTATATATTTCCGAAGAGAGCGAGCAGCAACAGCATCTAGTTACAAAGTATTTAACAGTAGTCAGAGTATACAGTAGTTCCAGTATGGACTTGTTTGACAGTGCTAACAGCGTACTGTAGTCCAATATGGAGTAGCCTACATATACAGTACACAATCCATAATACGTACAGTATGCACCTAACTGCTCAATTTATTTTTTCAGAGAGAGCACACCAGCCATCTGGTTCCAAACTATTAACGTAGTCACGCATACAGTAGTTCCAGTATAGACTAGTTTAACAGTACTACACAGCACACAATGCCATAATACAGAACAAACATAACTGCACTAATTTTTTGTTTTCTTGTCTTTTCAGGAAAAAAGGATGGACATGGGGAAGAGGGGGGGTGTCGTGTACAGTTGAATGTTTGTGAGAGTCAAAGTGTACAGTATCTAAACAGCAGTATATGTACACAAAACCTCTCCTCTCTCAATGAACTCCTGTACTGTACCAGAATGAGGAAGAAGATAAGACAGAAAAAATTAATTACTATATATATTATAAATGATATATTATTAAATAATATTTATTAGCAATGTGCTTATTCATGTTATCCACCGGCCTCAATTTCCATCTGCCAGAAGAAAACTTAATAAAGACTGCATATGTATATTCATGATTATTTTATATTTGTATTTTTGGTTCCTGATAAATAAATATTATTTACATTCATGCTAATCATAATCATTGACAACAACCCCCCCCCCCACACCTACAGTACACAAAAGAAAAAGAATGAATGTCAAAACAATATGAATCAGTTAAGGTTTTTTAACTCTCAATTCTCACAGTGCTGTGCAAATCAGATTTTACTATATCAAATTCGAGAGAAGGATTTTTCCAAAGTGTTACCACAAACAAAAGCATCAAAGGGTTGGGAGGGGGAGGGGGGGTGAGTCATTCGCAGTAATCAGATGGCTCCCAAATAAAAGAGGATTACGCGCAGGCGCAGGCAGTGAGGTGAGGTCGGCAGGGACGGATTAAAATACACTGAATTGATACAAGCTTCAGAAAATGAATGACTCTGTGGAGGTGTCTGTCGATAAGAGTTTCAAATCCTTGAGGGAGCCTTGTGTGTGTGCGTGGGGGAGGGGGCTGCATGAAGGATTAGCTGTGCAGCAGTTCAAAGAAATGACATAATTTCAAAAGGCAGTTCATCATAATAATATGATCCCTACAACCCCAAATACGGTACGTAAAAAACACACAAATCAACCATGTGCAGTCAAACGCACAGGGTCGCAGTCAAAAGCTACAGCACAGATTGAATATCATAATATCAAGATGGTTTTTGCAGGCTTGTGGAGAAAAAAACAATAAAAAAATTAGAATAACATTTTTTTTTTTTGGTCGGTCACTCACTCAAGCAAGCAGTGGTGGGTAAAGTTACAGGCGCATGCGCAGTAATCAACTAGCTCCCATCTCAAAGAGGATTACACGCAGGTGCATAGAGAGGTGATGCTCTGCTAGGGACTGATTAAAAACACAATACAAGCTTCAGAAAATGAATGACTCTGTGGAGGTGTCTGTCGATAAGCCCTCCCCCCACGCACACACACAAGGCTCCCTCAAGGATTTGAAACTCTTATCGACAGAACACCTCCACAGAGTCATTCATTTTCTGAAGCTGTCATTGTGTGTTTTTAATCAGTCCTAGCGAGCATCACCTCTCTATGTGCCTGCGTTAATCCTCTTTGGGATGGGAGTCTAGTTGATTACTGCCGCATGCGCCTGTAACTTCACCCACCATGCTTGCTTGAGTGAGTGACCACCAAAAAAAAAAAATAATATTTTTATTCTAATTTTTTTAATTGTTATTTTCTCCACAAGCCTGCAAAAACCATCTTGATATTACGATATTCAATCTGTGCTATAGCTTTTGACTGCGACCCTATGCATTTGACTGCACATGGATGATTTGTGTGTTTTTTTTACGTACTATATTTGGGGGTGTAGGGATCACATTATTATGATGATCTGCCTTTTGAAATTATGTAATTTCTTTGAACTGCTGCGCACAGCTAATCCTTCATGGACGCCCCCTCCCCACGCACACACACAAGGATCGCTCAAGGATTTGAAAGTCTATCTATCGACAGACACCTCCACAGAGTCTCATTTTCTGAAGCTTGTCATTGTGTTTTAATCCGTCCCTAGCCGAGTCACTCATGCTGCGCCTGCGCGTAAT
Source organism: Ascaphus truei (assembly GCA_036426205.1). Taxonomy (NCBI): domain Eukaryota; kingdom Metazoa; phylum Chordata; class Amphibia; order Anura; family Ascaphidae; genus Ascaphus; species Ascaphus truei. Next base: position 16,724 of record WSYH01007072.1, on the reverse strand, counting down.
CCTCTTTTATTTGGGAGCCATCTGATTACTGCGAATGACTCACCCCCCCTCCCCCTCCACCCTTTGATGCTGTTTGTTTGTGGTAACACTTTGGAAAAATCCTTCTCTCGAATTTGATATAGTTAAAATCTGATTTGCACAGCAACTGTGAGAATTGAGAGTTAAAAAACCTTAACTGATTCATATTGTTTTGACATTCATTCTTTTTCTTTTGTGTATGTAGGTGTGGGGGGGGGGTTGTTGTCAATGATTATGATTAGCATAATGTAAATAATATTTATTTATCAGGAACCAAAAATTACAAATATAAAATAATCATGAATACTACATATGCAGTCTTTATTAAGTTTTCTTCTGGCAGATGGAAATTGAGGCCGGTGGATAACATGAATAAGCACATTGCTAATAAATATTATTTAATAATATATCATTTATAATATATATAGTAATTATTTTTTCTGTCTTATCTTCTTCTCATTCTGTGTACAGTACAGGAGTTCATATGAGAGAGGAGAGGTTTTGTGTACATATTACTGCTGTTTAGATACTGTACACTTTGACTCTCACAAACAGTTTTCAGACTGTACACGACACCCACCCCTCTCTCCCCAGTCCATCCTTTTTTCCTGAAAAGACAAGAAAACAAAAAATTAGTGCAGTTATGTTTGTTCTGTATTATGGCATTGTGTGCTGTGTAGTACTGTTAAACTAGTCTATACTGGAACTACTGTATGCGTGACTACGTTAAATAGTTTGGAACCAGATGGTGGTGTGCTCTCTCTGGAAAAAATAAATTGAGCAGTTAGGTGCATACTGTACGGTATTATGGATTGTGTACTGTATATGTAGGCTACTCCATATTGGACTACAGTACGCTGTTAGCACTGTCAAACAAGTCCATACTGGAAACTACTGTATACTCTGACTACTGTTAAATACTTTGTAACTAGATGGCTGTTGCTGCTCCTCTCTTCTGGAAATATATAAATTGAGCAGTTACAGTACTGTACAGTATGTGCATACTGTATATGGTCTGTGTACTGTATAGCTACTCCCATATGGACTACAGTACAGTGGCGGCCAAATATCTAACTCGCTAGTCCGAATTTCAGAATACCACCGGTAGTGCGGTTTTGTGGTCATTTTCGCCCAGAGTGTATTGCGTTATTTTCGCGGCTGTGATTAAGCATTTTATTCCCGCAGGCTGCAATACTGCAATGCCTTGTGTAAAAAATGCATGGGGGTGTTGGCGGGCTGTTGTCTATTGAAGTCTAATACTTCGCGTTCACCCACAGTACACAGTCTGTGGCGTCGCGCTTGCGCAGTATATAGTAAAATTGCATATTAATTTATTTTAAAGTACAGTACTGTACTGTACATGCTCGGACCCTATGGGGTTGAAGTGAGGGGGTTCCTAACATCTGGGGGAAATGAATTTTAATTTATGGTAGTACTGTCTTGTTGCCGTATTATTTTGGTGGGCTGGCTGGGTACTTCTTTAGGGGGCTGACCATTCTGTACTTAAAACTTTTCTTTTTGTTTACATCAGAAAAGAAAACGGACTATGGGGGGATTTCAATGGATAATATTGTACTGTTGTGTGTTTTCCGGCCGTACTATACTGTGTAATAACCAGAATAAATAAACTATGCATTTTTCTACATGTTCAGTATCGTGTCATTATGTGTCTTCTACATTATCTGCATCAGTGGTATACAAGTGCCTAACATCTATGGGCAAAATAATTTTATTTCTAGGTGCCCTATAACAGAAGTTCCCACGCCATTTGCCCGTGAACTTGACCGGCCCTAAGTAGTTCCCACCCAATTGCTGCGAATATAATGTAAATAATCCGTTTCTGTGGGTCTGAGCGGTTGAAATTTGCCTGGTCCTCATGCGGGAGGACCCTTGTCATAGTGCAAGATATAGCTCCTTCCAAGACCCCGGCAACTCGGAGATACCAACAGACGTTTAAAAGCACATTACCAAAGTGGCTTTTTTTTTTGCCATGCAAGTCAATGGCAGAACCTGAACTTTACACATCACCCTGACCAGGGTCGCAATTTGCCATGCATCCTCTGCCGTTAACTAGGACTACATGGGACCGAATCTGAGCCCTCTAGTCGAACAGAACCGGAGTTGTGGGTTCCAGGTTTCTGCTCTTCTGACTTAAGCCGTTTCAAAGCTTTTTCTCCGCCATTACGCTCAATGATAGGACCCTCTCGCCGGCGTGACCCTTTTCGCCGCTATTACTTACTGCTCGACTACTGTTGGGGTCAGTGAGGGGGTTCCTAACATCTAGAGCAAAATGAATTTATATTCTAGGTGCCCTAGAACAGAAGTTTCACGCCAATTCCTAGTTCCTACGCCAATCTGCGCGACCAGGCGTAAAAAAACAGTCGCAAGCCTCGACATTTGTTACACATTCAAAGGAGCAAATGGAAACAATGTGCGGCAATTCAACATGGTCTTTTATTGGTGGACGTGTCAGTACAAAATATATTATTTACAAATACTGTACACAATGTTGAAACATTTAAAGTGCACAGCAATTCTAACATCAACACACAATAATAATTCTTGCAGCCTTTATTAAATTCTTCTGCCACAAAACATTTTTGGTGATGGGGCGCAAAGGGAGTTAAAGTGACTTCTTTTTATGTACTTTATTGGGGGTTGTATTTGGGTTTTATTCATCAAATTATTATGATGAACTGCCTTTTGAAATTACAGTGTGGCTGTGTTAACTATTTCGCCACAACCACTCCAGAGATTTAATCCCTCCCTAGCCAAGCGTCCAATCGGGCTGAGTCACCCTATCGACCAACCCCCTCATCTCCATCTGGGTCTTAACCTTCTGCATATTGCCATTGTGTTTCTTAATCCCGCCCATACGAGCTACAAACACCTCAGTACGCCTGCGTCTAATCACACCATCCCCCCCTCCCCAACCCTTAGAGGCCTGTTGTTGTGAAACGGTAATGCTTTAGAAAATCCCCTCTCGAATTTAATTGTAAATTGATGTGCACAGCACTGTGGAGAATTGGAGAATATACCTGATACTGTATTCTATCATGGTGTGAAATACAGTACATTATTTAATACTCTTTAAAATAAAAATATTAAAATAATAATATAATTTACAAAACATTCTTATTCATTGGTGCACTGTAGGGGTGGTTGTCAATGATTATGATTAGCAGGAAGTGAATAAATATTTATTTTATTTTATCAGAACCAAAAATACAAATATAAAATAATCAGGAATAATACATAATGCAGTCTTTATATAAGTTCTTTTGGCAGCTTGAAATTGGATAACTTTTGGAAAACCTTTGTAAAACATGGGGAAACATGAGTAATGCACATTATAAGAATATTATGTTATACTATATACTAGTATGTAAGTTACTGATAAATATACTGTATAACTAATATACTGTATAGTAAATATTTTTTTTTTTTTTCTTTAGTCTTTATCTTTTCCTCATTCTGTCTGGCATACAGTAGTTCATGAGAGAGGAGAGGTTTTGTGACATCATTGTTGCTTGTTATATACGTACATTTGACTGTACTAGCAGATTTGAAGCACACAACACCCCCATCTCCCCAAGGCCACCTTTATCCTGGAACGACAAGAAAACCAAAAATTAGTGGCAGTTACTGTACTGTACTGTACTGTATGTGCGTACTGTACTGTATTTATGGCAGAACTACTGTAGGTGGCTGGTGCAGCTTTCTCTGGAAGAAAAAAAATGGAGCAGTTAGTAGGCAGTTACTGTAGTACTGTCAAACTAGTCTACTGTATACTGTACTGGAACACTGTATACTCTACTACTGTTAAATTCTATGTACTGTAACCTGATGGCTGGTGCTGCTCTCTCTGTAAAGAAAAAACTACTACTGTATACTCTTACTATCTAGAAAAAAAAATCTGTGCCATACTCCTGTAACATACTGTACTTACAATACTACAGCACAGTACTACTTTCCTGATTCTTGCCCTTTACGCGCGATGACAATGGGCAAACACAGTGGCAATATGGTCTATATATTTATTGCAGCATTCCACGGTGAGTACATCGTTCCAAAACTCATTATGCCTTTCAACAACTCGTCTTTTTGGAGGGTTTCACCACTTTCTGGATATGGTCCTTCAGCTGATGCCAACCATTTCGATCGGATTAAAGTTCTGGCGACCTGTCATTGGAAAAAAAGAAAAATTGGTTTAAGAGAAAAAAACAGTGGGAACAAAAATGGGACACGGTCTACTGCACTTACTCCGCTGTGGCGTCTTCACCCAGTTGAAGCCGCACTCAAGTATGCGCTGTTTGACGCGGTGTGCTTCGGATCGTTATCTGGTTGAAGCGGTGCCATTAGGGAAGTCGCGTGTGATGTATTGCACTATCTCGGGCACAATGTTGTCTTTGAAGAAGCTTTATATTCATGATTCCTATAGCAAGAAAAGAAAAGTGCTCAAAAAACTGCACATAGTACAGTTACAGTGCAACGGTAAGCAACACTAGTCAATACAGTGCATTAGGGACGACATATATTTGATACACAAAAATAAGAAAGTTAAAGGCAAAAAACAAAATTCCTGCTTTCATAACTCAGTTCAGTGACATGCATCATGGGGTTGAGAAAAATCTTAAAAAAACATTGGGGGATACTGAAAATGGACCCCATATTGGGCCCTCAGCTAAACTCACAACCAGGGTAGTGTCAACGTGCGCCAAATTTAAAAAATTATGTTAGCCCCTAGCCAAATCACCAGAAAAACTTGCTGTATCTGGTGACATTAAAGATCGCTTGGCATTAAAGGCACGTATAAATGCGGGAAGTGCAAGGCATGTAATCATATCTGTAAAGGAACAACTGTCACGTCCGGTGCTACAAAAAGGATGTAATATCAACAGTTTCATTAACTGTCAGACTACGCATGTGGTGTATGTCTGCAGTGTAATTGGTAATTTACAGTACATTGGCAAGACCAAAAGACCACTAAAAATGCGTATGTTAGAACATATGAGAAATGTAAAAACATCTAAAGTCTGTCTAAAGGTATGGCCGCTCACCCCGCTACTAAAACACTTTAAAGAAATACACAAATGACCCCGCTTGTATTACATTTAAGGGCTTGAACATATCATGAACAGCAGACAAGGAGATAGAGAAATCATTTATTGAAAACTGTGAACAGTATTGGATTTATGAAATGCAAACTAGACACCCTATTGTTTTAATGAACTTATTGAACTTAAACCTTTTTTAGATAAATTATGTTTATTTTCTTTTTTCTTCTTCTATTAAATGAAATTAATCTCTCATTTTATAATTATATGTATTAGGATATGTATGCTTTTTATGGTGTGCATTCATTATTGTTTAATTAATATAATTGGGCATTTGTGTGTTCTTATTCATTTTCTGTCTGTAACTTAGTGATGGTCTTTGGCAGTGCTGATATAGCTGTGTTACAGTTCCGTTTTGTATCACTATTTAGCCTGTATCACGTGACTATCGCACATGTGACACTTGTCAGGGAACGAGGTAGCATCATTTAAGTATTCAGCTGCCCATTTAAGGGCTTGGATTGGCGTCTGAAGGGGCTTGTCCTTACTAACTCCCTTCTTCCATAAATTTACGGTCGCGGATGACGCTGTACGTGACCTCCTGACGAAGCCTGTGATGCGAAACGCGTAGAGGTACGACAGGCATCATCCTGCGACGTGTTTGCTGAGAGGCTGAGACGGAGCCTGCCTGAGGCTCTAGTGGTGGCTGTTTTATCTTCCCAGGTGCCGCGATCCGATCCTTTGCAGTCATCTGTGGACCCCCACCTTTGCCCTAGTGTAAGTGTCCGTCTCCCCTGTCAGCGGGTATTTAGTCCTCTATGGCGGTTTTCATTCAAATCCCCTTGGGCTGTTAGTACTTTCTCTGTTCACTTTACATTGAATGTTTTTTTGTGTGTTGTGATGTATTTTTCCTAGACATTTATGTTAAGAAACCATATGTATGGCTTTAATTTCGGGCATTTTACTTTACTTTTTGTGTGAGCTAGAAGGGTTGGATCCTCTCACCATTTATGTGTTGTTTTATTAAATAACTGTTATTAACTCCATCCCTTGTGCGCTTCTGTGCAATTTTCTTTCTTTATATTTGATACATTTTACCTCAAGAGATACAATGCATCCCGTCCACGCCTAGAGATGGCACCCCACACATGGCTCCTCACGGGTGTTTTTGGCCGCGGCTCAAGATATGCGGCCTTTTTTGTGGAACGCAATCTTGCAAATCTCTCCAGCGACACAGTAGACTCATCAGTGAAGATGCAATCCTGGAAAGTCTCCCGCTGTCGATCCATGCCTGGGCCTGGAGCACTCTTTTGACTTTGTTTGCGGTCCCGTATCATGGGTACACTCTGTAATACACGGAATAAAAAAAAATTGCTGCCACAGTGTCGTACAGTTTGCGAAACAACACTTTTACATCCTGTATTGTCCAGTACAACCATCACACGTCCATATTTCCTCCATTGCTGCGTCTCATCTTCTTTATGCTTGGTCTCGGATACAGTCAAATTGTACTTTTCCTGCAGTGTGTTTTTAATAACCCTTAATGCACTCCCTCTCATCATCATTCTCCTCACTTATTTTGTCCACCAAACAGTTGTCTCTCCTAATGTACAGAATTATATTGGTTTTATTAATATGCAGCAATATAAAATGTATATACTGTAATGTAATGTGTAATATACTTAAATATAAATAACACAAATATAAAATACTGTTCACTATAAATATAAATCTACAAAATAATAATACTGTTGTAATATACATATAATACACAGTACACCTCCATACTAAGGTATATACCGTTGTAAGATTAATGAAATATACAAAAAATGTATACTGCTTTACTCTATATATAAATGACAACTACTGTATGTTGTAATATAAATCACAGAATACTAACACAGTATTACCGTAGATACAGACTGTACTTAGAGTACAGTACAGTTTTCTATATTTTTTTGTTTGTTGTTAAGTTTAACAATATACTTACGCGTTTTGTTACCCTTGGTGCCTTTTTCCGGTCTCTTGCTTTTTTCCGTATGCTTATTAGAACACGTGGTTAAGGCACACGAGGTCAGAAGGTGCTACCTACCGTTGGATGCAGCAATCGGGTGTCCGTCGGTAAATGATCTTTAATTCGCATGCTGAGATCCTTTGAAATCTTTACGGCATTGCTGCGAGTAGAAAGAAATACAAACACAAGAATGTATATTCAATTTTTATTCGATGGTATTCTATGCTGCAGTCATACACAAATGGATGGTGTAGACATTTATTACGGTAATACAATCCATTAGAGTACGCCCCACTTCTCAACACCTGTACCTATGGTCGCCATGCATAAAAGGATACAAACTTGCATAGCGACCACTCCATGATCTTTATCTGACACTTGCCCTTGTCCAGATACTGTACTGCATTGTGCACCTGCTTACATGGAGCCTACCGTTTCTATGGATGCAAGAACCCACCCCATCTGCTGCCGTGCTCGTCATGCTGAAAACGCGAAAGACGGTTGCCGTTTCCACGCCAAGGGCAAAGCGCCAGGCTAAGGCCAATAAAGAAAACTCTGCTGACTCCAAAGTGTAAGGGTTTTCTTAGACGTAAGCCTCATTATGTGAAGAGATATACGGTGATGTACTCCTTCGACACAAAACGAATGGCAGCCAACCCATCGAATCCGCAGACCACTTCCTCCCATATGCTTCGACGACTCTGCTGTAGCTGTCCGATCTCAATCCCGTCTTCTCCCCCCCATCCTTCTCCGTACCTCAATCTGACGATGCTGCCGCCTCTGAAATCCATGGTCACTGTCTCCTTTGCTCTTAGAGACTCTGCTTCTCGCCCGGAAATCCAAAGGTACACCTTCTCCATCCCTCTGACGACCGCTGCCGGCCCTTCTCCTCTACCGGTTATCCACAGTCACCTCCTCCCTCCACTATCCACGATGCCGCTTTTGTCCATGGAACCCCCATCTCATCCTCCGTTGCACCCCATCCCCCCAGATGTCCAGACTGCCATGCACAAGAAGCGCTCATTAGACCGGATGCTGACATGGGATAATGTGGATCTCCCGGGAATTCATTGTGGCTGGCAACATAGATCTGCTTGGAGACCATGTTAAATGGGTGAGCAACGGATGCTACAAATGGAGCAACGGATGGATCAGCGGATGGAGAAGAGAGGCTGACATTGTGTGGCATACTTATTTGCTCGGTTATAATGCCCCTGTTCCCCAACTGACGAGCAGGGCGGCGGACATGGATTTGATGAATGGGACCATTCGAACCCCTTTCCATCCACCAACTCCCCCCCTCCACCAGAAGAATAGTGTACATGTATGCCATTAGCATGACAACCCCGTCAGACCACGCCAGGAAGACAAACACGGCGACCACGACCGGAGGAAAGCTTCCTCCCGACACCCACCATCCGCCCGTCGCCTCAAGCACCCCGCGTCCCAAAAGACCTACCACCACTCTGCCCGCATCGAAACATCGTGCCGACATCACCTCTGTGCGATCTGCACCGGGCTCAGGTGAGATATGAGGGTGATCATGACTGGTGTACCCCAGCAAGTATGCCTTGATCATTTTTACGCACCATGTTCCCTACACGTTTTACTGCATAGGTGTTCAAGAGTGCAACTACGAAGGAAATCCGCGTTTATAAAGGCGCTTCCCTGCCATTTAGGAAAAAACCATTGTGGAAAGAATGAACGTCGCGGCGCTTTATACATTACAAGATCCTGAAATGAAAGGCGTTCGAGACTGCATTCAGATGGCGTTTTGCGCCATGCAGGAATCGGCCATGGATGGACATGTGGAGGACTTTCAGTGAGACCATACTTTTGTGCTGAAACTGTATTGTACTATACATGTTTTGCCCTATCAGTACTGCTGTAACTTAACAAAGGAGATTGTTGTTGGTGTGTTTTCTTCCACAGGACATGCACAACTCCCAGTCACCTGAGGGCCGCAAACAGGCACAGTTTTCAATTGCCTTGAAACTGCCCTGTTTGGCCTCTCTGCCGATTGTCTCTGGTGGCATGCAGGTCTGATGCACATGTTTGTTGCGCACCATCCCACTGTACTGTACTGTATACAGTACTGGGTTTCTTTAATAAAGGAGAGTTCTTAAATGCTTCAACCCCTTGTATGTTTTTGTAAATAAATTTGTTTTTGTGCTGACTCCACACCATTAAAAGACCATGTTGAATTGCCTCACATTGTTTCCATTTGCTCTTTGACAGTGTAACAAATGTCGAGGCTTGGCACTGTTTTTTACTGCCTGGTCGCCAGCAATTGCGTAGGACACTAGGGCAATTGGCGTGGGAACTAGGTCAATTGACGTGGGAACTTCTGTTCTAGGGCACTCTAGAAATAAAATTCATTTTGCCCCTAGATGTTAGGAACCCCCTCACTTGACCCCAACAGGGTCCGAGCAGTAATGGACGCGGAGAAAGGGTCACGCCGGCGAGGCAGGGTCCTACCATTGAGTGGTAATGGCGGAGGAAAAGCTTTGAAACGGCTAAGTCAGAGAATGAGCAGAAACCTGGAACCCACAACTCGGTTCTGTTTACAGAGGGCTCAGTTCGGTCACCATGTAGTCCTCAGTACGGCAGGATTGCATGGCAAATTGCCGACCCTCTCGGGCAACAGACGGAGTCAGTGGTTGATGTAAAGTTCAGGTTCTGCCATTGACTTGCATGGCAGAAAAAAAGCCACTTTGGTAATGTGCTTATTAAACTGTCTTTTGGTATATCCGGTTCGGGGGTCTTGGAAGCGCTGATGAATCTTCGCCACTATGACAAGGGTCCTCCCGCATGAGGACAGGGCAAATTTCAACCCGCTCAGACCCACAGAAAGGATTATTTTACATGATATTCGCGAAATTGGCGTGGGAACTACTTAGGGCCGCGGTCAAGTTCACGGGCAATTGGCGTGGGACCTTCTGTTCTAGGGCACCTAGAATAAATATTTTTGCCCATAGATGTTAGGCACTGATACCACTGTACAGTATACTTGTAGAAGACACCTAAGGACACGATACTGAACATGTAGAATAACTAAGCATAGTTTATTTATTCGGGTTATTACACCAGATATACTGTACGCCGGAAAACTCAGCATACAGTACAAATATTATCCATCGAAATCCCCCCATTGCCGTTTTATTTTCTGAGAAAACAAAAAGAAAAGTTTCAATGTACAGTAATGGTCAGCCCCCTAAAGAATTACCCAGCAGCCACACCAAATAATACAAGCAACAAGTATCAACTCACACACATAGACTTCCCATTCTATCTGGCGCCGGCGCCGGTCCACTGCCAGTCCAGCTTTCAGATCATACAGTGATAGTTTGCAGCGGGACTAGTCAACCTTGTAGTCAGCTGGTGTGCAGAGCTGGAAAATCGCTTAGGTACAATCAGCTCTCATAAATCTGCACGCCAAATCTGACTCAGGCTCATGGTTGGTCACTGACCGATGGGACCGTCATTGGAAAGCCGGTGCTGGTGTGGTGCTGGTGCATTGTTGGCGAGCGACTGTCGCTTCTAGTTGGTTTTAACATGACCCTTCGCACTTTTGCCGCCCTCCTAGATCATAATACGGGAAAAATCCGGTTACACACACCAATACCTCCAACAATTGGGCTCAATACGGTGAAAACAGGGGTCGCTACATAACCTTTTCCTTACTGCACGCTTCCAAGTATGAGGAGTTGGCGAAAAATTGTAAAGTCATAGTTTTCGATAAAATACTGATAAATTCTAGCATGTTGCCATCTTATCATCTGTTGCATTAATCCAGGCCCAATTCACAAATACCATAACTCTTGTCGGGTTTTTGGAAAGCGGGTGCACTGAACATCATGTGGGTCTCTGCAGAATGAGTGTAACACAAAACTGAAACTGGTCTTTGTCTTTCTTTAATATGAAAAGCCTAAATTGATACATTTTTGGAACTCTTCTTCAGTCTCAAGGCCAAGGCCAAGTTACAATAGCACACTGTGTCAGTAAGATCTTTCTTTTTAAAAACACTGAAACACAACCTGCAAGGCCGGCACATTACTGATTGCGGAGATTACAATTCATGAATTTCTGCCATCGGCGGACACGCCAAAGCATTGCAGCCTATTAAAATCCGCAAACCCATATCAAATACGCATCAGCGGGCATGACCGCGTGGCTGGACATGCAAGGTGAACGCGGTAGTGCGCCAGGTGAACAGCGTCGCATTCCAGAGGAACCAGCCAGGGCACAAACCGGAGATTTGTTAGAATAAACAGCTGCCGCAAACGTATGCCAGTTACCTAGCACTGTCAAAACTAGTCTAATACTGGAACTACTGTATACTATGACTGCAAGGAAAGAAAAAATCTGTTGCCAACTTACCTGTACATACTGTATAGCCATCACTACAGTACAGTCTCAGTATACATACTACCCTTCTGATGCTTGCCCTTATGCGCGCATCACAATGGGCACAACACAGTTGCATAGGTCAATATATTTATTGCAGCATTCCACGGTGTGTACATCGTTCCAAAAACAGTATGTCTTTCGCAACTCATCCTTTTTGGAGGGTTTCACAACTTTTAGGACTATGGTACCTTCAGCTGATGCCAGACCATTTCGATCGATTGCAAGTCTGGCGATCTGTCATTGGAGGGGTGGAAAACAAAAGGACAATTAGTTTATAAAGAGATACAGTAACACAGTAAAACACATTGGGGAAAAAATTGAGACACGGTTCCCACCGCACTACTTCGCTGACGTCTTCCACAGTTGAACTACCGCGCGCTAAGGTATATGCGACTGTTGACCGCGGTGGCTTCGGATCGTTGTTCCTGGTCGAGAACGGTTGACCATCCAGGAACTCGCGTGTGATGTATTGTCCACAACTTCTCAGGCACCAATTTTGTCCTTGGAAGAAAGCTTTAGTCATGATTCTACTATAACAAGAAAAAAAAGTGCTCAAAAACTGCACATCTAGTATGTACAGTCTATAAGGTACATTATATTTGATATATTTTACTTCAAACATGACATGCATCCTGGTCCACCCTAGAGATGGCACCACCACAGAGCTTCACGGGGTGTTTTGGCCACGGCTTCATAGATATGCAACCTTTTTTGTGGAATGCAAGGGTTTTCAAATCTCTCCAGCGACACAGTATATCTCGTCAGTGAAGATGCAATCCTGGAAAGTTTCTCCACTGTCAATCAATGCCTGGGCCTGGACCACTCTCTTGATTTGTACGAAGCCTCCTTATCATGGGTACCTCTCTGTAATACAAGGAAATAAATAATTTTAGCGGTACGCAGTACAGTTTCTTAACAACTTTTACCTCCTGTTGTCCAGTACTACCTCACATGTCCATATTCCATCCATTCTGCGTCTATCTTCTTTATGCTGGTCTCGGATACAGTGAGATTGTGATTTTCCTGCAGAGTGTATTTGAACCCTTAAGGCACTCCTTCACTTTCTCCTCACTTTTTTCACAGAAGAGTTTGTCCTCCCTACAATGTACCGAAAAACAACAATTTTCTGCGGTTTTAATGTCTTACAGTGCAAGCAGGCTCAATTGGCAACTACTGGCCAATCATTTGCAGTAAAAATAGTATCACAGTATAAGGAAATTTGTCTTATAATCAATAACATTCATAGGCTATTAACTGAAACAAAATATACGAATTCAAGTACACATATTTCATTATGAAATCTAAAAACATAAGTTGTATACTAATACATATACTAAATAACTATAAAATTAGATAACTAGATCTACTAGTACACAATAGATTGTTTCTATTATATCAGCAAGATCTAAAAACTATACAGTATACCAGTTTAACTGTATAAAATACCAAACTAACTATAAATAAATATGAGTACGTACCATATAGTTTTTAAACGCCATATAAATAACGTTACGAAATTGACACATTGTAAATCAGACACTATTACAGTACCCTATAGATCTACAGAACAATCTTATTAAAAAAAATAAGTAAATTTAGTTAATATATATATACTTATACTTAGTTACCCAGTTTGGTCTGTCCTCTTGCGTTCTACTGTTTTTTTTTCCGTGTGAGATGATAGCTCACGGTGGTTGCTGGCCACAACAGGACCCGAAGTAGCCAACCCAGCATTAGATAGCAGGCAATTCGCATGCTCCGCGTCGTGTACATCTCCTTACTTCGCATGCTGGCTCTCTTGAAATCTTTTTTTAACAGGCATTGCTGCGAGTAGCTAGAAGAAATACAACAACCGAATGTATATCGATGGTTCAGAAATCGATGTGTAATTCAAATGCGTTGAATCCCAAAATGGATGTTGTATTATAAGTTACATGACTCACATTTGCGTACGCCACTTTCACCACCTGAATACTCGTCTCCATGCATGAAAAGGTTACACAACTTGCATCAGATCAACCCTCCGATATGATCTTTATCCTGAAACTTGCCTGCACAGATACTGCAATTGTCCATCTGTTCCATGGATCAACCCCGATTCTCAGGACGCAGGAAGCCACTCGCCTTGCCCTGCCTGTCACACCAGAAAAAAGCGAAGAGGCGGAAAGCCGTTCCTCCCCCAACGCCAAGCCAAAGCGACAGGCCAAAGGCCAATAAGACAACCTTTATGATGATCCAAAGGCTAAGAGTTTTAATAGACTCAGCCCTTACGTAGTTTCAAGAACGAAATACGGTGATGATCACTCAAAGCAAAAACACAAATGGGCAGCAACCACTCGAACCCGAGACCACTTCCTCCCATAAACCTCTTGACGATTCTTGCCGCCGCTTCCCGGAAATTTTCACGCCCGTCCTTCTCCACTACTTGTCCTCAGTGCTGCCGCACCTCTCCCGGAAACCACCAGGCCCTTCGCCAGTTGCTCTGCGACCGACGCATTGCCGGCTGGTTCCTCTGAAACAAAGGTCACTTCTCTCTTTCTCTCCTTTGCGCTTGGACACTTCGCCCCGTAACCGTCTTCACTCTCACTCTCCCGACGAGCTGAGTTCACCCTCACACCAGCGAGTCACTCTTCTCCACCCTCTTCGACGACGCTGCCAGTTTTCTTATTTTATTCAATACTCGTTCCACAGTCACTTACCTCTTCGTACGTACTGCCCTTCCCTAACCCATGGAACCCCCTCTGACATCCTCCCGTAGCACCCATCCACCAGACGAATCCAACGATGCCATGCAAGCAAGAAGCGCTCGTTAGAACCGGATTGCCTGAATGGGAGAAGTGTGGAACCCCGGGGACACTCCTGTATGAGTGGCAAAGGATAGATAAACTTTCTGGAGACCGATGCTAAAAATGGGGATCACATGGATGACAGAACGATGGATAAACGTATGCGAAGAAAAGATGGATGAAACGGATGGATCAAGAGGGAGCAAGATGGAAGATTAGAGCACTGACATAGCGGGGATACAATATTTGTCGGTAGTTCATGTACCTATATCCCCCCTGACACAATCGACATTGTGTACATTATGCCGTGTGATGAGAGTAACATGACAACCCCGTCACAATGACACGCCAGGAGACAACACGGCCAAGACGGAGGGAAAGCTTCCTCCAGAAACCTCCTCCCCGTCGCCACAGCACAACCCTCACAGTAAGAACACCCCCATTTGCTCGCATCGATCGGTGCCCGAACTCTCCTGCGCGAAATGGCACCGTGGCACTCAAGGGAAGTATGGGTGAGTGCTGCTGGACCCCCACAAGTATGCCTTGTTAATCTTTTTAAGCCACACATGTCCCTACTTTGTGTACTCGCGATGGTGGCGCTTCAAAGTGAAGTACGAAGGAAAAGATCGCAGAAAACAGGCGCTTCACGACATTAAGAAGATACATTCTGATGAATTGGAGGCTGCTTTTTTTCAATACGAGTCCCGGAATGAATGAAAGCGATCGAGGACAAGCCATTAATGGCAATTTTGCGCCTGCAAGGCATCGCCAATGAGAGGACAATCTGGTGGGTACGCATTTGCGGAGTGTTCAACTGTTGTAAATGTTTGAAGTAAAGTGTTTTGTTCGCCCCCAGAGGGCAGCAAACAGGGCAAAAGGGGGGGGGGCCGGGTTTTCAAGTTTGTCCTGAAACCAGGAGCCATGTGTTGCGGCCCCTTTGAGGACTGTAGTGTGGCAAGGCCTGACTGGACTCACGATGCACCCTCCTACTGTAATCGTTTGACATTGGCCGTTCTTTACTAAAGGAGATGTTTCTGGCAGGTTTTCCGTTATTTTAGAATAAAGATTTTTTTTTAATAACAATAAGGCCATATACTGTTGTGCGTGAAAATTGTACTGTACATGTTTTGACCTGATGTACTTAAATAAGGAGATGTTGGTGTTTTCAGCCTTGTATTAATAAAACAGCTTTTTATTACTGTACCAGACCTGCACATTCCAGTCCGCCAAGGCGCAAAAAACGGCCCCGGTTTTCAAGGTGGTTGTCCCCTGAAAACTGGGCTGTTGCGGCCCTCAAGGGACTGTAGTGGTGAGCAGGCCTGACTGCCCTGCTCGGCACACCTCCTACTGTAAAATGTTTTGACTTTGCGTTCTTTAAAGGAGATGTTGCATTTGTATTCTTATGAATAAAGATTTTTTTTAATACCAACATGTGACTATAATAAACACATACTGACCTGACTGTACAGTAAATGTTTTTGTACTTATGATCCTAAATGTTTCAACTAGCAGTAACCATACACCTGTTCGCTGTTTTTGGATATGCGTGCACTCTAAAACTGTTTTTTACATTGAGAGTATTTGTAAAAAAGTTTTGTACTAATCCACCATAAAAAGAACATGTTGTTCAACCAAAAACACAGTGTTTCTAGAAGTACCACTACTGTCCAAGCAAATGTACTGTATACTGTAGTCATGCTCAGTACTTGCAACATCACAAGACGTTTAAAAACAGTAGAAGACAATACGTACTGTACAGTTATGTACGGTACTGTATAGAAACACATACGTTGAAGTACGTAACATACATTGTAAGATAAATGCGTTTTTATTTTTTCGGGTTTATTACAATATAGCGTATATAAACAAAGTATGCTATACTGTAAGGCCGGAAAACATCACCATACTGGTACCTGTAAACTGTAGTGATGCTCAGTACAGCACATCACCAGCGATTAAAAAACAATAGAAGACACTACGTACTTACAGAATGTACTAAAAGAACCTACGGGTACTGTATAGAAGCCACTGTCGTACTGTAAATACATGTAGAATAAATGCAGTACTTTTTATTTTTTCGGGGTGTATTAGCCAGTATAACTGTTATAAAAAAGTATGATACAGTACGGTCGGAAACATCAGCATTACTGTTTGCAGGTTATCCATCCTAATCAATAACCGACCACTAAAGTGCTAGATTCCGGAAGTGGTATTTTAAATCCGATTCAGCAATGTGCAGGGCAATTGTTACAACACAACCGTATTATCATCGAAGTCCTCCATTTGCCGTTTGTCTACTTATCGAGGAAACAACAAAAGAAAATTTTACTAACTGTCAAGTCCTTAAAAGAAGTTCCAGTCCCCAAAGAAGTTTCCCAGTCCAGTCCCAACCCCATAATTTCTCTTCGGGGGGCGTCTCCTGTTTCACATGCGCATAAA
>WSYH01000727.1:159095-170411 GCA_036426205.1 Ascaphus truei | reverse complement strand
CTCCCCTTTCTTCCCCCCCCCCCCCCCTCCCCCCCCCCCCCCCCCCCCCCCCCCCCCCCCCCCCCCCCCCCCCCCCGCTCCCCTTCCTCCCCCCCGCTCCCCTTTCTCCCCCCTGCTCCCCTTTCTCCCCCCCACTCCCTTTTCTCCCCCCCTGCTCCCCTTTCCCCCGCTCCCCTTTCTCCCCCCCACTCCCCTTTCTTCCCCCCGCTCCCCTTTCTCCCCCCGCCCTCCGCTCCCCTTTTCCCCCCGCCCTCCGCTCCCCTTTTACCCCCTACGCCCCCCTTTTACCCCCTACGCCCCCCTTTTACCCCCTCTGCCCCCCTTTTACCCCCTCCTCCTCCCCTTTCATCCCCCTCCTCCCCCCTCCTCCCCCTTCCCTCCCCTCCTCCTCCCCTTTCCCTCCCCCAGTGGGAGGCGATGTGGGGGAGGGAGAATCAAGTGGAGCTGCATGTGGGAGGAGGAGGAAAGCAGTGAGTGCAGGGGAGCAAGAGGGAGAGTGTGCGAGAAAGGCCAGGGTGTGCATGTGGAATGAAAGAGGAGAGAGCAAGTGGAGGTGGAAAGTGCACGGGGAACGATGAGCAGAGAAGGAGACAGTGGAGTGACATTGTGGGAGGAAGTAGCAGTGGGGATAGCGTGGGGGGGGGAGCAGTGGACGGTGGGTTGTTGTGGGGGGAGGTAGAAGTGCGTGCTGTGGTATTAAGAGGAGAGCAGTGGAGTGCATGTTTGGGATGAGAGGAGAAGCAGTTGAGAGTTGGCACCATGTAGGGAACCCACCTGGGCAAGAAAATTTAGGACGCGCAGTGAGTGCATGTGGGACGAGATAAGAGCAGTGGACGGGTGGTCTTTTGGAGGTAGATCCAATCAGGATTTTCCGTGTGGGAACGATGAAGCACGAGAATGGTGACAAGTAAGATGTAGTGGCGTGCCGGCGGGAGAGGATGTAGCAAGTGGAAGTGCATGTGGGGGGAGAGCCGTGGATTGCGTGTGGGGGGGCGGAGGCAGTAAGTGACGATGGGCCCAATATGTGATCTGTTGTGGAGAGAGAGTATGCAGATGTGAGTGCATGTTGGGCGAGGAGAGCGTGAGTGGATGCAGGTGAGAGGAGAGCAGTGGAGATGCATGTGAGAGGAGAGCAGGGGAGTGGCATATGTAGGAGGTGGAGCGGGGGAGAGAGCAGTGGAGTGCATGTGGAGGAGATCAGTTGGAGTGCCTATGTGGATGAGAGGACAGCAGTTGGAGTGCATGTGGGACAATAACGAGGAGATCAGTGGAGCTCATGGGGAATAGAGGAGAGCAGTGGAGGCAGTGGTGACGAGAGAGAGAAGAGCATGGAGGTGCGATGTGGGAGGAGAGCCAGTGTAGTGCATGTTTGGGGGTGGAGAGCATGGACTGCGCTTGGGGGTAGCGTGGTGCATGTGGGCACAAGAGGAATGTGCCTCTCCTTCCACATGCACTCCACTTCTCTCCTCTCACACGCACTCCACTGCTCTCCTCCCACACGCACTCCACTGTCCCACACGCACTCCACTGCTCTCCTCCCATACACACAGTCACTGCTCTAAGCCACACGGCCGCACCAATGCTCTCCTCTCACACGACACTCCACTGATTCTCTCCCTACCCACAAACGCATATTTTCCACTGCTCTCCTCTCACAGCACTCCACTTTGAGGTTGTGAGATGAAGAGAAAAATGGGAAATCAAATGACATGAGACCGGCATCTAATCAAATACCCACACACACGCCAATGCTATCCCCCTCAAACACACTTGCACATGCTCTCCCTGGTTCTCCACTGGCTCTCCACGACGGCACTTCCTACTTCTCTCCTCTCACACGCAACTCACTTGCTCTCGAAGGCGGAGACAAAAAACGGCGAAAAGAAAAGGTAAAAAAAGGCATAGAGAAAATCAAGGATGGGAGTATTTACCTAAAATTCCGGAAAATAAAGGGAAAAAAAAATTCCCAACTGCTCTCGTCCCACTCCTTCCAAACGAACTCCACTGCTCTCTTCCTCCCACCACGCACTCCCTGCTCTCTCCTCTCCACCAAAGAATGGGACCAGCGAGAAAACATCAGGGAAAGAAATGCCTACCAACCGACTCAAGGCTCCCGAACTCCTATTACCACCCGTCAGAAGAAGACAAAATAAGAGTCAACGGCGACCGAGCGCGAAGGAGACATTAGCAGGTCCGCAAGTCGGGGGGAAGTACGGGTGATGAGCCCCCCCCCCACCAGTATGAAAAGGAAACATAAGGCGAAAAGGGGGAATAAGAGGAGAATGAAGCAAATTGGGTCGAAATGATTGACAAAAATAAAGGGGAAAGCACAATGCTCCTTTTCTCGTCAGCCGCCCTCATTGCACACCTCCACTGCTCTCCCCCCACACATGCAATCACAACTGCTCTCGCCTCCACATGCACTCCACTGCTATCCTCCACACGCACTCCATGCTCACTCCCCCACCCTCATGCACTCACAATGCTTCCTCCCACACGCACTCCCACTGCTCTCACCTACTCACATGCACTCTCCAACTGCTCCGTCTCTAACATTGCAATCTTCACTGTCTCCTCCCACACCCTCCCAACAGTGCACTCCACTGCTCTCGCCCACACCCCACTCCACTGCTTCCCCTCTCACACGCATGCCTCCACTGCTCTCCCTCAACATGCACTCCATGCTCTCTCTCTCCACATGGCATCTCCCACTGCTCTCCTTCACACACGCCACTCCCTCTGCTCTACTCTACATGCCTCCACCACTGCTCTTCCTCTCACATGCATCTCACTGTCTCTATCCCACATGCACTACCATACTCTCTCTCCACACGCCACTCACTGCGTATGCCCCCCCACACGCACTCCATGGCTCTCCCCCACATGCACTCCACTGCTACTACCCCACACGCCACTCCATCTACTTCTCCTGCTCTCGCCCCACACGGCACTCCACTGCTCCGTATCTCGCCCACATGCACTCAATGCTGCTCATCTTGTTCCCCCATGCACTCCACTGCTTCTCCTCTCTCCCACATGCACTCCACTGCTCGCCCTATTCCACTGCACTCACTCTATCCCCCCACAACGCAGTCCACTGCTCTCCCTACAGCATCCCACTGCTCTCCTCCCACATGCACTCACACTGTCTGCTTCTCTGCTCTGTCGTCCCACACATCACGCCACTGCTCTCCTTCGTTCGCCACTGCACTCCACTGTCTCCTCTGTCCCACATGCACTCCACTGCTCTCCTCTCTCCCACATGCACTCCACTGACTCTCCTCCCACATCGTCTACGACCCAACTCTCCTCCCACATCGCACTCCTTGCCATCCCTCACTTGTACCTGTACTCCTCTCACATGCATCTCACTGACTCTCCTCCACATGACCCCACTGCTACTCTCCTCCCACACCCACATACGCCTCTCCCCCGCCCCACACGCAGTCCACTGCTTCCCCCCCACTGCACTCCACTGCTCTCCTCCACATGCCACTCATGCTCTTCTCTGCCTCGTCACCCACAGCACTCCACTGCTCTTATCTCGTTCCCCACATGCAACGCACTGCTCTCCTCTTGTCCCACATGCACAGCCACTGCATCTCCTCTCATTACCACATGCATCCACTGCTCTCCTCTTGGCCCACATGGCACCACTGCTACCCCCACAAGCGTCAGTCCATGCTCTCCACCCAAAAACGGATACAGTTCAGTGAGCGTAACGACTTATGGGTCTCTCTCCCACATGCACTCCATGCTCTTCTCTGCTTCGTCACCCATGCGCACTCACCTGTCTCCCTATCGTCCCACATGCAGCTCCACTGTCTCCTCCGTTTGTGTCCCACATAGGCACTCCAGCTGCTCTCCCTACACGCACGATCTTCCCACATGCACTCCACTGCTCTCCTCCCACACGCACTCCACTGCTCTCCTCTCACATGCACTCCACTGCTCTCCTCTCACATGCATCTCACTGCTCTCCTCCCACATGCACTCCACTGCTCTCCTCCCACACCCACTCACTGACTCTCCACACAACACGCAGTCCATCTCTCCCCCCACATGCCACTCCACTGCTATCCTCCCACTGGCCACTCAACTTGCTGTTCTCTGCTCTCGTTCCCACACGCACATCCATGCTCTGTATCTCGTCCCACATGCACTCCACTGCTCTCCTCTCATCCCACATGCACTCCACTGCTCTCCTCTTGTCCCACATGCACTCACTGCTCTCCCCCCACACGCAGTCCACTGCTCTCCCCCCACATGCACTCCACTGCTCTCCTCCCACATGCACTCCACTGCTCTTCTCTGCTGTCGTCCCACACGCACTCCACTGCTCTCCTCTCGTCCCACATGCACTCCACTGCTCTCCTCTTGTCCCACATGCACTCCACTGCTCTCCTCTCGACCCACATGCACTCCACTGCTCTCCTTGAAATATCCCCTCTGCATCTCCCTGCTCCCCCTCTTCTTCCATTTTACCCCACTGCTCCCTCTTCTCTTCACCCTACTGTCCCCATGTGTGACCCACAGCGTCTACAATCTTCTCGCATGGTCGCCATTTTTCCCACCATCTCATTGTCCTTTCTCTCAGCCTCCCATCCCTTTCCTTAGCACTGCACCTCTGTCATTCTCATGCACTGCAGCCTCTCTCGGTGCGGAGATTCTGCTTCCTGGCCCCTCCTGCCTCCTTGTCCCGGCAGGCGGATGTAACCAGCACTGCTTGCAGCTACCTGAAGTTACCGACTAGTAGGAGGTTAGGGCTGCGGCTGTCGGGAAGCTCATGGGGTTGGCTGTAAGGCAGGAGACTGACCCACAAATTGGGTTGCTGTGTGTGTAACCGGTGCTGGGATTCCGGCGGTTTGCACCAGTTTGTGCGAGCATTTTCCTAAAATTTCACAAGTTTGCCCAACCGGTGCTTAATTCTCTCACCTGTCCCGGTGACACACAGCGAGCGGGCGGCTTCTACCAGCATCTCCTGGCATCTTCCCCCCTGCAAATCTTCTCAATATGGCCGCGCGGTGTAAAAATGGCGCCGTGTTGCTATACCAATGGGAACGCAACGTGACGTAACCGCATCGCGGGACGCCCATTTTAATGACAACGGGATGCTATGTGATGTCACGGCGTAACGCGGCGTCGCGTTGTCATGGCATATTAAGAAGAATTGCAGGGGGAATATGCCGGGAGACGCTGGTAGACGCCGCCTGCCGCCGCCGCCGTGGAAGAGTTGCAGTGGGAAGTCATAAACTGCATACAGCACAGGGGGAGGGATAGGCTTCAGTCACAGATACATTACAAGAGGCACCGTTTGTAAGTATAAACCTCTCCTGCTTTATCCATCGTAACAGCGCCGGAAGAGGAGATCAGCGTAACAGCACCGGAAGAAGAGATCAGTGTAACACCGCCGGAAGAGGAGATCAGCGTAACAGCACCGGAAGAAGAGATCAGGCGAACAGCGCCGGAAGAAAGAATCAGCGTAACAGAGCAGGAAGAAGAGATCAGCGTAACAGGCCGGAAGAAGAGATCAGCGTAACAGAGGCCAGAAGAGGAAGATCAGCGTACAGCGTCGAAAAGAAGAGATCAGGTACAGCGCCGGAAGAGGAGCTCAGCGTACAGCGCGGAAGAACGATCAGCGTAACAGCCACGGGAAGTAGAGGAGATCATGTACAACCGCGGAAGAGGAGATCACGTAACGACACCGGAAGAAGAGATCGAGTTCCTGTAACACGCAGGACAGAGAGATCAGCGTAACACTCGGAGAAAAGGAAAGAAGAATCAGTGTCACTATCGCGGAAGATCGTAACAGCGCACGAAGGAAGAAGATAGATCAGCGTCCAAGAGTAACCACGCCGGAAAAAGACAGTGTATCAGTTACTCGTAACCCGCCGGAAAGAAGAGATCAGAGTAACACGCCGCAGAAAGAGATTCAGGATTGCGCTTTGAGAGAGACGCCACGCGCGGATAGAAGAGATCAGCGTAAACAGCCGCCAAGAAAGAGAAGATCAGGTAACACCGCCGGAAAAGAACGAAGAGACGAGTATAACAACGGACAGAGATCGTAACACGCTGGAAGAAGAGATTCACGTAAACACGCCGGAAGAGACGAGATCAGTGTATAACACGCGCTCAAGGAAGCAGCGGTGTAACAGCCGGCGATGAAGAGATCACGTAACACCGCGAAGGAGAGATCAGTGTAACACCAGCCGGAGAAAGAGATCAGTCGTAACACGCCCGGAAGAGAGAAGTGTCACACCCCGGAAGAGACAGCTGTAACAACGGCGGAAGAATGAGATCACGTAACACTCGCCGAAGAAGGATCGTTAACACCGCCGGAAGAGAGATAGGTAAAAGGAAGAGAGATCACGTTTGTTGTAAACACGCGGACGAAGAAAAGAAGATCCGACAGGTAACACGCACGGAATGAAGAGATCAGGTAACACCGCGAGGAAGAAGAGATTCAGAGTAACACCGACCGGAAGAAGAAGATCAGGTAAAGCGCTGGAAGAAGAGATCAGCGTTAACACCGCCGGAAGAACGAGATCAGTAACACCGCCGGAAAGAAGAGGTCAGTGGGTAACACCGCAGAGGAGAAGAAGAGACAGCCGAATCCGAAGGAGAGATCAGTGGTAACACCGCCGGAAGACGAGATCAGGTAACACGCCGGAAGAAGAGATACAGTGTAACACGCGGAAGAAGAGATCAGCGTAACACGCCGGAGAAAGGAGATCAGTTGTTAACACAAGCCGGAAGAAGAGAAATCAGCTGTACACCGACCGAGAAGAGATCAGTTTGGAACACGCCGGAGAAGAAGATATCATGTTCGTAACAGCCGCCGGAAGAAGAGATCAGGTAACACAGCGGAAGAAAGAGATCAGTCGTAACACCGCCGGGAGAGAGCACGTAAACGGAACGAGATCAGCGTAACACCGCCGGAAAGAAGAGATCAGGTAAACCAACAGGACGTGAACACCCGAAGAGAATCAGTGTAACATCGCCGGAAGAAGAAAAAGGATAATCAGTGTAACACCAGCCGGATAAAGATAAAAGCGTAACCCCGCCGGAAGAAGAGATCAGGTAACACCGCGGGAGAAGGAATCAGTGGAACACAGCCGAGACAGGTACACGGAAAAGAGAATCAGTGCGAAACACCGCCGAAGAAGAGAGATCAGCGTAACACCGCCGGGAGAAGAGATCAGCTAACACCGCGGAAGAGAGATCAGCGTGTAACACACGCCGAGAAGAAGAATAGTTGTAACAAACCGCCGAAGGAAGAAGAAGAAGAGATCAGTGGAACACCGCCGGAAGAAAGATGATCAGGGAGTAACACGAGCGCCGAAGAAAGAAGATGTATCAGCGTACACCCCGACAAATCGTGTAAACGCGGGAAAGAAGAGATCAGTGAGAACACCGCGGAAGAAGAAGACGCGATCAGTGAACACCGCGCTGGAAAAGCAGATCAGCGTACACACGCGCGGAAAGAGAGAAGAAGACGTGAACCGCGGAACGAGATGCACGATAACCCCGGAGAAGAGACAGTGTAACCCGACGCGCACGGAAGGAAGACGAATCCGGTAACACCCCTGGGAAAGGATCAGAGTAACCACCGCCGGAAGAAATCAGAGTACGGAAGAAGAAACCGTACCGGAATGAAGAGATCAGGTAAACCGCGCGAAGAAGCAGATCAGCGTACACCGCCGGAAGCGACGGTAAAGCAAGAAGAGATCAGCGTAACACCGCCGGAAGAAGAGATCAGCGTGTCAACACCGCCGGAGAAGAGATACGTAGAGCCGAAGACGAGATCAGCAGTAACACGACGGATAGAAGGAGATCAGCTTGTAAACACCCAAGAACGGCTACCCAGAGTAGAATATGTCACGCTAGAGATCAGCGTCACGAGTAAAGACACGTTAACACGCCGGGAAGGGGGAGAGATCAGTGTATCCCGCGGAAGCACAACAACACGCGGAGCGAGAGGATCAGTGTAAACACACCGGAGAAGAGTATAAGTAACACCGACCGTGAAGAAGAAAGGAGATCAGTGTACATCGCCGCCTTGAAGTAGATCGGTTGTAACACCGCGAACTGGACCGAGATCAAGCGTAAACACCGCCGGAAGAAGAAGAGAGATCAGTGTAACACCGCGGAGGAAGAAGATCAGCGTAAACCGCGGAAGAAGAGAGGAGTCAGTGTTTTGTTGTAAACCGCAGGAAGCGAAAAGAGAGAAGAAGAGATCAGAGTAACACCGCCGTGAAGAAGAGATCAGTGTAACACCGCCGAAAGAGAGAAGAGATCAGCGTAAAACACCGCCGGAGAAGGAGAAGGATCAGCTTTGTAACACCGCCGGAAGAAGAGATCAGTGTAACACGCCGGAAGAAGAGATTCAAGGTGTAACACCCACGGAGACAGTAAACACCAGAAGAGATCAGCGTAACACACGCCCGGAAGAAGAGATCAGTGTTGTAACACCGCCCGAAGAAGAGACAGCGTACACACCGCCAGAGAAGGAAGAAGAGATCAGTTGTAACCACGCTGGAAGAGAGATCAGCGTAACCACCGCCCGGAGAGAAGAGATCAGCCGTAACACCGCGGAAAGAAGAGATAGTGTAACACCGCAGGAAGAAAGGATCAGTGTATTCAAAAAGTATTGCCAAAATAAAAGCATTTCGTTATCACCAGGACCGTGTATCGTTCTATCGTTTGTACATAGTTACTCTCGATCGTAACACGGTAATCGCTACAATACCTCTACAGGATGATACAGATATAATATATAATATATAGATATATTATATATATATATATAATATATATATACTATATATAGATTATAGTATATATATATATTATAAATAACGTGGCGTGATGGTGGCTGTTAACTGTGGCGTGTGATTTACCCAGTTGTGCCTATTGAAAACCAGTGGGTGAAGTAGATAACACACACATTCATGTATGCGTGATTGTGTGCATCATTTTAATTTAACAACAATTATAAAATTTCCTATATCTGTACAATGCTTTTCATGTTTTACTTGCCCGTTGTGACTGCGCAGTCCATGGATGAAATGGTGCTCAGTCAGCAGCACCTTGATAAAGCGCAGGAGCGCGAAACGCGTAGGTGTTTTTCTTTTTACCCGTTTATGCTTATGTGAGCTGAATAAATACTATTGTTATGGGCGTTACCCCGTCCTGATCCTTTTGTTC
This sequence comes from Ascaphus truei, assembly GCA_036426205.1. Lineage (NCBI taxonomy): Eukaryota > Metazoa > Chordata > Amphibia > Anura > Ascaphidae > Ascaphus > Ascaphus truei. Next base: position 161,204 of record WSYH01000727.1, on the reverse strand, counting down.
CTGTCCTGTTGAAGCTGTGCTCCGTTCCACACAGACATCGTTTGGACACCGTTCTGACTGCGCCCTGATGCAGTAACCTGCCCCTTAACCGCCCTACGGGGAAGTTTCACCGAGCACAGGTGTGGGATATCACCGGATCGATGTGTGTGTGACCCTGTATCTGCACTCGCTGAATCCCAGGCCTCAGCCTGTTTGTGGTGTAGGGGCGGTGGAGTTTCTCTCCTCCTTTACATTCCCAGCTATCAGTTCTATCTCTGGCTTCTCCTTCCTGACTAAGTCAGAGCAGCAAAGTGGCGGAATGTGCCGCCGGCAGAAGGAGCCCTCACTGAGAACACCTGAGCCGGCACCGGAGAGTCACAGTGACTCATGCAGAGATGTCACAGCTGTGGGGACAGTCGGCAGGGTTATCATGGGCAGTATTGGTGCTGAGACAGGACATTGCTGCGGTCACATTACTGTAGACCCTATCAAGCCTTTATTTCAGAACACTTTACATCTATGACTCAGGGTTATTCTATCTGCTTCTTACTGGGCTCCTGGCTCCTTTGTGACACGTGTCACCATTAACCCCTTCCGTGAGGAAGTTCAGCACAAAGCATTTCTGAACCATGAAGGGGTTAAGGTGGCAATCAGAGGGAGTCTAATTTCCAGGTACCCCCCTAAATATATTATCTAGCAAAATATTTCTCTGTAATACCAACATACCCGAGAATTTCAAGAGCTGTGTGATCAGCATGAATCTGTAATATACATCTGTCTATGTATCTGTCTGTCTAGATCTATCTCCCTACCTACCTACCTACCTACCTACCTGTGTATCTGTCTGTCTAACTCTATCTCCCTACCTAACTAACTACCTACCTACCTATCTACCTGTGTGTCTGTCTAGCTCTATCTCCCTACCTACCTACTTACCTACCTATGTATCTGTCTGTCTAGATCTATCTCCCTACCTACCTACCTACCTACCTGTGTGTCTGTCTGTCTAACTCTATCTCCCTACCTAACTACCTACCTACCTATCTACCTGTGTGTCTGTCTAGCTCTATCTCCCTACCTACCTACTTACCTACCTATGTATCTGTCTGTCTAGCTCTATCTCCCTATCTACCTACCTACCTATCTACCTGTGTGTCTGTCTAGCTCTATCTCCCAGCCTACCGACCCTTATTACCTAAATATGCTACTGTATTGTCGTCTAATCTATCCCCCCTACTACCGACATAACTAATATACCGGTGTGTTGTTCTAGGTCATCTACCTAACTACAGATTAATTCATATGTATCGGTATGTCTAGCTATATGATACAAATCTCCTCACCTACGCATGTATCTGTCTGTCTAGATCTATCTCCCTACCTACCTACCTACCTACCTGTGTGTCTGTCTGTCTAACTCTATCTCCCTACCTAACTACCTACCTACCTATCTACCTGTGTGTCTGTCTAGCTCTATCTCCCTACCTACCTACTTACCTACCTATGTATCTGTCTGTCTAGCTCTATCTCCCTATCTACCTACCTACCTATCTACCTGTGTGTCTGTCTAGCTCTATCTCCCTACCTACCTACTTACCTACCTATGTATCTGTCTGTCTAGATCTATCTCCCTACCTACCTACCTACCTATCTACCTGTGTGTCTGTCTAGCTCTATCTCCCGGTAGTTAGGTAGGGAGCTTAGAGTAGGAACGACAGACACACAGGTAGGTAGGTAGGTAGGTAGGGAGATAGATCTAGACAGACAGATACATAGGTAGGAAGTAGGTAGGGAAGGGAGAAGAGCTAGAAGACACACAGGTAGAAGGTAGGTAGGTAGGTAGTTAGTTAGGTAGGGAGAAGAGTTAGACAGACAGATCACACAAGGTAGGTAGGTAGGTAGGTAGTAGGGAGATAGATCTAGACAGACAGATAACATAGACAGATGTATATTACAGATTCATGCTGATCACACAGCTCTTGAAATTCGGGTATGTGTGGTATTACAGAGAAATTTGTGCTAGAAATATATTTAGGGTGGGGGTACCTGGAAATTAGACTCCCTCTGGATTGCCACCTTAACCCACTTCATGGTTCAGAAATGCTTTGTGCTTGAACTCAATCAAAGGAC
>WSYH01000727.1:98929-159088 GCA_036426205.1 Ascaphus truei | reverse complement strand
CTACCTACCTACCTATCTACCTGTGTGTCTGTCTAGCTCTATCTCCCTACCTACCTACTTACCTACCTATGTATCTGTCTGTCTAGCTCTATCTCCCTATCTACCTACCTAGCGGGGACTCAGTGCAATCACTTGGACTCGGTGCAGTGGCACCGGCTGCACCGCCATCCCGCCGGGCTGGCGGGGATACACCATGTCAGCAAAGCTTTTCACAGCAAGACCTGAAGAATTGTTTAAGACATTAAATTGGGCAGATAAAGGAATCAAAATCAACGGTGAATACTTGAGTCATCTACGAGTGGCAGATAACACCATGGAGAAGAGAGGCTTCGGCTGCAGGACCTGGAGGACCATTAGGGAGGCGCCACCCAGCAGTGAATCACCACGGCCTGAAGATTATGATATGTATCTATAGAGAGGGAGCTATAGGCAGATAGTAGATACTGGAAATGGACGAATGGGCACTCACTGGATTTTATAATGCTTGAATAAAAATGTATTTTACATTACATACAGTCATTCTGGCATCTTAGGGAACTTTGAAAATCTTGAATCAGAGATAAATACGCGCTACCCCCAGAGAAAGGCGTATCATTGGGTTTGTTTTATAGAGGGGGGGTTTATATATTTTTTACCTTCAGTTAATAAACTTTTAGTGATCTTTTGGGTTCCCGACCGAAAACTCACGCACAGAAGTTTTAACTGCGAAAAAGTTGGCCACATTGAAAAAAAAAAAAAAAATCCTGCTCCTTTTGAGTTTTGTTTCCATAATGTGTGTTACAAAAACCCAAACCAACTGAGTTCCGCAGAACCAGAACACGTACATTTTTTGAACCTAAACCCCCTCCCCCCCCCCCGTGGAAGTGTCCACCCTCTCCATGCAGCTCTCACTTCGTATTTCTAAATCTCCTCTGCTCCAGCTGCTCCGTTAGCAGGTGCCTGGGGGAGAAGTTATAGGCCGAGAGCAGCCGCTGCTGGGACTTCAAAGGCGAGAGCTACACACAGACAGCGGAGACGGAGAGCCTGCGAGGAGACGCAAGCACGTCGTTACTCTCAGCTCATAAGGAAGGCCGGGACATGGTTACGGTATCCTGTGCCTTCCAAACCGCTGATGGACGATCAGACAACAGACAGGTCTTTTATGCTACGGGTGAAATGATTTCCTAGCAAATGATTAGCTGCTCCCATTTATGCTCTGATACTGTGGAGTGACTGTTCTTCCTGCATGTAACAGTCCGCACACCTGCAGTGTGTCTGTCGTAGTGAAGCTGGTTTCAAATCCTGGTTCCCCCAAGGCCCAAATCCACAAAAGGGGGCTAACCTTTAGCACGCCTCAGCGCCCATTCATATGGACGGGAGTAAAGGCGGGCTAAGGTGGGAGCATCTTTTTGTGGATTTTAATAACATGTGTTACCAGGAAGTGATACAGTGACAGTTACCGCTCGTTCTCACGCATGTCCTGGGCACAGAGTTATGATGACAGATACATGGTTACAAATACATGGGTACATTAGGTAAAAAGGGTTATACATTATATACAAGACATTGCATGCACAGTTAGAGATAATATATATTATGGGCGTATGTAACAGTTACAGACCAGATTCAAATGTGAGACAGCTTTAGTTTTGAAAGAACTTAGACCGGTGGCGGCTGTGAGAGTCTCCGTCAGACTGTTCCAGTTTTGGGGTGCACGGTAAGAGGAGGAGGAGCGGCCGGATACTTTGTTGAACCAGTGGGCCGTGAATAGTCCCATAGAGTCAGATCTCAGGTGATTAGTAGTGCGTGTGGTAGGGGTGAGGAGTTTGTTCATCTACGGGGGTAGCTTGCCCAAGAAGTATTTGAAGGCAAACAGGGCCACTGATAGATTTCCCGGGGCCCAGGACTAGAGTTACGTCCAGGCCCCCCCCCCCTTTCACATCTCACGAGACCCTCTATTTCCCCCTCTTCCCATGTATTTCTCTCCCCTCCGTCTCACTCCCTTTTCCTCACTCACCCACTCTCTCCTCTAACCCTCACCCCCTCTCACCTCGTATGTATTTCTCTCCCCTGTGTCTCACTCTTACTCCCTCTTTTCCTCACTCACTCCCTCCCACCCTCTCCTCTTACTCGCCCCCACGTTCCGTTAATTACCCCACTATCACTTACCCCCCCCAAAATACATACTAAAAACCCCCACCCTCCTAAATACATATAACCCCACCCCCGCACATAATTAAAATACACACTCCACCCCAATACATGTTAAAAAATACACCCTCCACCCCCCCAATACATATTAGAAAATACACCCCAGCCCACAATGCATATTTAAAAAATCCCACCCCTAATACATATAAAAAAAGACCCCCACCCCCTCAAAACATATAAAAAAGACCCACACCCACTCGTTCCTCTGAGCGCCTCTGGAGGAAAGCTCTCACTCTCGCAGACTTCCTTCACTACAAATTCATGCTGTTCTGTTTCAGCTCTGCCCTCTCCCAGGATAAACAAACCTACTTTTCATCACTAATCAACATGCACACGTCTAACCCACGCCGACTCTTTTCTGTCTTTGACTCGCTGCTCAGATCACCCTCAGCTGCCTCCTCTTCTTCTTCCTCCATCTCACCTCAGGACTTTGCTGACTTTTTAAAGGAAAAGGTGGAATCCATATGTCAGAACATCCCATCTGTTGCCTCCTCCCATCCCACATAATAATAACATGTTCTATATAGCGCTGCTAGTTTTACGTAGGTCCCTGCCCCTTGGAGCTTATAATCTATGTTTTTGGTGCCTGATGCACAGGGAGCAAAAGTGACTTGCCCAAGGTCACAAGGAGCCGACACCGGGAACTGAACCAGGTTCCCCTGCTTCACACTCAGTGCCAGTCAGTGTCTTTACTCACGGAGCCACTCATTCTCCCTCCTTCACATAGTGCTGACAGTGTACGTAGCGTGGTACATAAAATTTTACAGACACAATGAGTCCTCGTTCTGTAGAGCTTACAATCTTATTTTGATGCCCGAGGCACAATGAGATAAAGTGACTCGCCAAAGGCCACAAGGAGACGAGGATTTAAACCAGGCTCCCCTGTTTCACGGTGAGCTGTATGAGTTTCTGAGCCAGCGCCTTTGCTCTCTGAGCCGTTCCTTCAGCCTGTAAGATAGTGACCCCATAGTAATCCAAAACACATTGCATTGTCCATCACCCCCCAGCACAGGTAAGTGCTCTGTCGTGCACCGCATTGAAAGGGTGACACATGAGTCTGCACCTTCAGAAGTATGAAGGTTTTTATTTAAAGTCTGCTGGCTGTGCAACTGGGTCAGAACCAAAGCAAATGAGTTGCACCCGTTTTAGCACAGGATGAACCGCTTTCAATTAAACTCCTTTTCTTTGATAAATCTGACGCGGTTTTTGCGCTGGTTTTGCAGCCAGGAGACTTGAGTCAATAAGCCCCGAAGTGAAGGCTGCAAGTTGGGGTCAGATAAGGAAAGGTTTGGAGGCAGTAAACATGTGTGATTGAGCGCTGGAATCCCCAGCTGACCGCTAATCCAGGCTGCCCATGAAATGGATCTAGGATGGAAGAGGAATTTAAATATAGAATGTGTTTTCCTGACACTTTTTTAATAATATAATATTTCCCCGGAGAAGCGGATCTCCCTGTTGGCCCAGGGCGGTAATCAGAGGAGGGTCATTCCTAGGAGTCCAGCTTGGTATTTATGAATTTGGAGGCGTTCCTGCACTGACCTGTCAGACATAAAACAGCCCGGCGCCTCTTCTCTGCCCCCTGTATATAGCACACACATGCAGAGTGCCAGTCTCCTGATACCCTTAACTCATTAGCACCCTGCTCCAGTGCTTAGCTTGTTTATTTAGGACCTCAGACCCCCACTATCCGTAAATACAGCTATTGCACCTATTTATGGATAAGCTATCATCTACGCTGGCTTGTTGACATGAAGAGAAGTCAAAAAGCAATAAAAAGTAGCAGTACTGTGCCTGATTGCAGGAGAGCCGTGATGCTCCCAGGGAGGTTCCAAACATACATGGCAAGTCTTAATAATAATAATAATAATAATAACAACTTTATTTATATAGAGCTTTTCTCCCAATGAGACCCAAAGCACTTCACAGTTACAGAAAAGAAAAAAAACATGTAAGGTTATTAAAGACACCAAACACAAGGAAAGATACAAGACAGGATGGGGCGGTGCTGTAGCTATTACATTTCGGACAGGTTGTGGTTAATTAATTAAATGCCTGGGGGAACAGGTAGTTCCTGAGCCAGTTTTTGTTGATTCCCAGAGAGGGGGCTCTCGGACTGTACGAGGCAGACCGGTCCAGCGAGTGGGAGCAGCGCGGCTGAAAGCTCGGGCGCCAAAGGAAGTCACGAGGATTCTGGGAGTGTAGGGAACTGGACGCTCTCTCACATAGCTGGGCATGAAGGGCTCTGAATGTCAACAAGCCCATCTTGAAATAAATTTGCTATTTTACAGGCAGCCAGTGCAGAGAACGACCACCTTAAGCATTTTCATTACCATACATTTTCTTTATTCCTTCCAGTATTTACAGATTGTAAGCTTCATGGGCCAGCCTGCTCCTTCCCATCATCTCCGCTTGTCTTAACATATAGACAAAGAAATGCAAGGTAGAAGTGATACCTTTAAAAGCCAACTTAAAAAAAAGAGTGCAAGCTTTGCGGACCACAAAGGTGCCTTCTTCAGGCAGATGTGTTTAAACAGCAAAGAAGGGCCTTTGTGGTCCTGAAAGTTTGCACCATTGAGAGTTTATTTTCATTCTGGTGAAAAAATTGATAAAGAATTACAAAGTATGCCCTTAAAAATGTAATATATACTGTATATATATATATATATATATCTACTATCTATATATATATATAAATAATCCTACATAATTTCTACATATTTTTCCCCCCATTATTTTCCACATTTTTAACGATATTTTTGTACGCAGCAGATACCCACTAAATGAATCTGACTCAACTGAAGTGAGGAATTAAATCAATGAAACCTAAAATATACCTTTTATTGCATCAACTAAAATACTCTACAGTATAAATGAAACACTATCATTCAACCGTAAATGTGTTCCACTTATAGGGGCCTATTCTAGTAGGTTTGATAACCAACTGATCGAGGATTTTGAGCTGTTATGGCAACATTTTGCTAGGTAGCTATTCAGAAAGCCTCGATGAGTTGGCCAAATCGTACGGGGAAGGTATTTATTAGAGACTTCTCGCTCCTGCTCAAACACATCGAGCGGGAGCTGCAAAAATCCAAATAGCGCCATTTCGATAGATTTCGGGTATTCTAGTAGCTCCGATGAGATAATCGGAGCTCTGAAATTGAGAGTTTATCGAAGGCCTCATCGCCGCCAGCCCTAGGGTGGCGAGATGGGATCTGAGAGCAGGACTTAGAAAAATAAAATGCATTTCTCCTGCATCGGATTGATGCCGAGAGTTTCCAGAGCTGATACCCATTAATACCAGCTCCGGAGAGCCCTGGCGTCTATCCAATGCAATAAAAATACATTTACACGCAGCATCATAACCGCTAAGGCAATGCAGGGGTTAACTACCAGTGCTTGGTTTATCATGGGTAGCGGGGGTGGGTGAAGGTGTCATTTTCGGACCATGATGGGTTGTTTTTAAGGCGTTTGCAGGGGGGGGGGGGGGGCGGGAGGAGTGAACCCTTTATTTCCCCTTACTAATATTTAAAAATTCCTATATAAATATGACAGATTATTTCAGCTTCATCTGTAAGTAAAACATCCTGAAGAAGAAATCATTGTGGTCCTGAAAGCTTGCACTCTCTTTTAAACACGAGTTAGCTATTAGAGGTATCTCTTCTGCCTTTCTTTTCTCTGTCTATTCTACTGGCTATCACTCTATCATCCTCTATTTGTGCTTAGAAAACTGTGAAAAATACCTGTACTTAAACCATTTAAAATAGCGACACGAGAAGTGATTTCAGACAGTGCTAGCTTGAGTCTGGTGGTACCACTTCTAGAAAAGCAGAAGGACCTTCTGAAAACTGATGGTTCTAGTTGTAGATACATTGGCCTTGTTCATGGCATCATTTCTGTGCTTAATGTGGACCCAAAGGACACCATATCGAGATCTGAGCCCTACATTGTGGCAACCATGTGTGGCCCTTGGTTTGAGCCAAACTTCCCCTTCTTTCCTAGTGTACCATCCGGCAGAGATGGAAACACCTGCAAAAAAAGCTCCTTGTTGCCTGGTTGACAGTTAAAAAGTCGCGTCATGTACCGCATCCGTCTTCGGTGTCTTCTGCTTTTTGTAAAACAAGGATTGGTGCCAAACTGTAATGAGCAAAACCAAAACTGAAATATAACCGTGGTGTGCTAGAGTCAAATTCTAGTGATACAGAAGAAGACGATATCTGGTCACGCTCGAAGGACATGCCCAAAGACAACCCTGCTGCTAACAACCTGCTCACTTTGTAGGAGGGGTGGAAGATTATTATCATTTTTTTTTGTTACTTATGTTTTAATGACAGTTTTGCAGATTTATTGGGGGGGGGATACAGAAAAGTGGGGAGGTACATCTATATATTTAGGGAAGGTTAGAGGGTGGAAGATTATTTTAATGATGAGAGATGTTGACATCAGGGCCTGTCTGTTTATATACTAAGTGGAAAATAGAACTATCTGGAGCCCCTTATAAAAACTGGCGGTGGTTTACTTAATACTCCCAGGTATCCCACACTCATTCCTTTTTGTTCGTCCTGAGTATCCGTTTTATGTAGCTTAATCAAGTTTTTTGTTTTTAATTTTTCACTGGTGAGTCTCAGTCTATAGCATTTTTTTTTAATTTTTCACTGGTGAGTCTCAGTCTATAGCAGTGGCTGCTGCTTCGATCTTCTACTTTTTCTATTGTGCTTCCGGATCGTGCCCGCACCACGGAGTCTCACTCACCACCGTCCAGGTGGAACGCGGCGACGCCAGGAGAGAGAGTGAGGACAAACAGGACGGTATTTATCGTGAGTATATTGCAACTCTATACCGATCCACTTTACTGGTTTATTGCAGCTGTACACATATGCATATACAGGTCTGCTACCGGTAATCCCTCCAACTCTCTCTCCTTCTCTGGCCTTATCTCCGCTATCTCCATTTAATCATTATACCAGGCTTTTTTAGCTAACCAGGAGTGTATACCTTTGAGCCTTAAAGACGGCTTTTTCCTATTAACACTTCAGCTGGAGACTGTAGCTCTGAATTTCCAGACTTGTGCTGCTGACTGTCACTGGTTACCTGATATCTCTTCCCTAATCCCTCTAACTGCCCCTTTTCTCCCAAGCCCCTCATAGACTTCCCTACCACTGGCCTTTTATGGCCCTCAAGCCCTCCATATCTATCCTCTCCCCATGTCCTTTCCTAACCACAGTCACACCTCCGCTCCTAACCACCACGCCCACTCCTCACTTCACCACTTAGCTCTCCACTACTCCTCACTCCACCACTTCTTGCTCCACCACTCCTTGCTCCATCACTCCTTGCTCCACCACTACTCCCTCCACTAATCTTCACTCCATTTCACTCTTCACCCCCCTTCTCTTCACCATGCCCATTCCCCTCACGCTAACTCCCACTTCTCACCTCCTCCCTCTCACTCACTCCCCAAACACACACAGACAACACTTAGAAAAAGAAACATAAAAAAGAAAGTAACAAATACAATACATCTCTCACACTGACAAGACAATAAAAGTATAATTCAATACAGAAGAACAGAAGATAACACACTCAGAACTCACTAACAACTCGCTACCAAAACTCACTACCTCCAAAGCCCAGCCTGTCTCTCCCTCTCTCCCAACAGCACTGCCACTCACTAAAGTGGCTGCTTAATATGAAGTGGCTGATGAGTGATCCTATGTTACTACCGCTTCCAATCAAAACACAGTACAACTCGCGGGTGTGGCTATTTAAAGGCACAGAATGTCACATTGTAATAGATGCAATGTCTTATTGCCTTGTCAAAACGCGCAGTTTGACAATGACATTCCCTGATGAAACCAGAGTATTGGTGAAACGCGTAGGAGTGGAGTGTCACCGGAGTGTCACAAGCCTGACCAGAGGAGTTCGAGCCCTCACTAACGTGACCAGTGTGCGCATGCACGCGGGACCTGTGGGAGTGAGAGCAGCACAGAGGACGCCGATCAGAACTGGAATCAGCTGAGACTGCAACGCGGTTGAATTGAAAGACCCAAGTATGACCGTGACTCACGCAGAGAGCTGGCAAAAAGAGACTCCAGAGGTTATTTATTGCTTGAAAGATCTTGTAACACGTGAGTGAGACCATTGTATGTTATGCAATTATATATTTTACACAAGACATATTGCATTGTTGGTTCTATTTTATTATTTTTGGCCCTTTTTAATTCTCTGTCTCTTTTATCTGTGTTAAATGTGAGTTTGTCTGTTTGGCGTTCGTATCATCGATGAGCGCACACATTTTTAATTTATTTTTACAATGACATCACAGCTACTAGAGTAGGTTCCTAAATGAGATCCCGCACTTTCATTAATTTCTGTAAAAATATAAAACATATATTTGATCTAGTTTAATGTATTTGTGTATAACTTTATTTATATAGCGCCATCCATGTACACAGCGCGTCACCGCCGTCACGCACGAGACATAATAATATAACACATAACGGGAACAATTAACAAGTAATATTAGAAAAGGAGCCCCTGTCCCGAAAAGTTTATAATCTAAGTGTGATATAATATTGATATCATTATTTTCTTTTTCCTTTATTAAGGGTTAACGGGTGAGCAATGCGTATAATGAATTGTGATGAGATTGGCATTCAAATGTCATTACAAGTTTCAGTTATTCAAAGGAAGATCAGTCGCACTATTGTTTGATGCTTCCCTGGAAGAAACCAGTGTCGACGTAAGGCGAAACGCGCATTGGGAAACGGCGCCCAGAGGGAGCGGGTCGGGAAGAAGAGGTTGTAGCCAACATTGTGATAAAATAAACTCAAGGTTTGACTTCTGTGACTTTGTTTATACATTGAGAACATACAGATCCGATGAACAATGCAGTATATCCACAGGAGAGAACTTCACGGAAAGGATGGCAAGAAACTCGATACAAGGGGAGATACGTCATTAACCTGTTAAAGCAGTGGAGGCATAAAGTCTGCCTCTTACAAGGAAAAAAGTGGTATGATTGCTGAGGAGCCGTGAGAACAGGGCACAAGATGTTCCCTGATACAACTGACAGAGAGAACAAGATTTTATGGTAACTCTTACAGACGGCCAGTATTTGGGGTAAAAATGCTGTGGAGTCATGACAGTGAGATTTAGGAGCCAGTGCTGGGACCATGAGTATAATACTCAGAACAAGAAATAACCTGTTTGTTTGTTTTTCCTCGTGGATTCGCCAAGTCCTTGTGTATTTTGGTTAATACATCGATTGTATTTGTTTCAAAGTGAACTGCTGAACTTGGAATGTATGTATCCATATCTTTATTTATATAGTGCACATAGCGCGTCACAGCAGTAATACGCGTGACATAATAATATAACACATAATGGGAAGAAGGGCTTGAGACATGAAAGTAACATTAGGAAAAGGAGTCTGTGCCCCGAAGAGCTTACAATCTAAGTGATGCATAGGAAGAACGTACGGAGACAGTAGGAGGGCGTTCTGGTGTGTGCGTCTGCAAGGGGTCATGGTCGATATATGAGATATATAGTATCAGCCACGGAGCTACTCATATGCTTGGTTAAGCAGGTGTGTTTTAAGGTGGGTCTTAAATGTGGATAGAGAGGGTGTTAGTCGGGTATTGAGGGGAAGGGCATTCCAGAGGTGCGGGGCAGTCAGTGAGAAAGGTTTAAGGCGGGAGAGGGCTTTAGATACAAAGGGGGGTAGAGAGAAGACATCCTTGAGCAGAACGCAAGAGTCGTTACAGTGAATAGTGAGAAATTAGGGCTGAGATGTAAGGAGGGGCAGAAGAGTGTAAAGCTTTAAAAGTGAGAAGGAGAATTGAGTGTGAGATGCGGGATTTGATAGGAAGCCAGGAGAGTGATTTCAGCAGGGGAGGCGCTGAGACAGATTTAGTAGTGATTCTATCAGCAGTGTTTAAGATTGATTGAAGGGGAGACAGGTGAGAGGCAGGAAGGCCGGACAGTAATAGGTTACAATAGTCGAGTCGGGAGAGAATGAGGCCCTGTGTTAGAGTCTTAGCAGTAGAGCGACAGAGGAATCTAATCTAATATCAAATCTGTGAAGTTCGGATTTCAAACCCACCCATCCTTAATAAATGACATTATTTTACACTTATATGTCAGTGTTTTCAAAAAATTAATATGCCAGCAGCGGTCACCTATTAGGAAACCACAACATCAGCTCCTAATGATACTTTTGGCTGTCAGAGTGAGGCTAACCCAGCTGTCCTATTGTGTACACAAGTATTCTTGTCCAAGGGATACAAGGACGCATACTGTGTCTGGAGAACCAAAGGGGACGGCACACTTGGGACTTTTGCGAGCACAGAGGATTCCGGACCTGCAGTAGTGGGTAGCAGCAGCCCGGCCTTTTGGTTGTGCACACACACCCTTCACCTGACTAGTTTCAGCCGGAAAGCCAAGATGTAATGGTGTATTTCTGTGTGTCCGGGCCTTTTTTACGGCTCTTGCAGTGGAGAAGTTCCAGCACATTTGCTGATGAGAGCACTTGGGCCTGAAGTAGGAAAGCCACTCAGAGCCGGGCAAATTAGGGCCTCTCTAGCCACAGAAACCTCACACCAGGCAGCGTTTCACCGTGGGGAATTGCGGATTAGGGAGGGGCGGGAGCAATTTGATGGTTAGCTTGGTTTGGTTAGATGATCAGTCCCATCAAGGACGAAAGTAACCTAAGAACAATCCCGGGTTTGATATGCTAACATATGCCTCTCGTTCCCCCGGATAGTGAAGGGGTTATAGGTGCGGCATCAATGACTATAATAATGTATCTGTATTTCTTGCAATGCGCTGACAATGTAAAGAACGCTGCAGGAAGATCAACGTCGCAGAGATCAAGCGTGAAGAAGCAGTTTGTTTGTTTATATCGAACGTCACGTCATGGTTTAAGTATTAAGGCAAAAGTGGAGCAATTCTAGGGCAATAAATCTGTCCAGGAGTTCTAAAGGAAAAAAAAAACTCATTTACTTTAAACCGACTGTATGGCATTTTTTACTTAGATATATGTGGTGCAATAGTTTTGCCCCAAACCCCTTGTGCCTTTATACGTACACCCCACACTTCTCGGAAACCTACACTAAATTTATACATCAAAAATGAATAGCAGCCCCAGACTCCCGCCCGCCCGTCAGCACGTTGCACAGTGTCTCTGCCCCGCCGTCAGCGGTTATGTTTCGTAATACTGTCATGTTGATGCTGCTTGAGTAATACTGCATTTAAATGAATTATTGGCACAGTTGGCGCCCCTGTGGGTTCCTGCGCTTCCCTGCGGTGGCGTTCTGATATGATTTTCTAGCAGATGAGGCACTGATAAAGAGATCAGAGACGTGCATGCTATTGGTATGCGCGCCCCTGCTGTGCCCTTTCTACTCTGGTATTTTTATTGGGCCAAAAAAGGAGTTTTTAGTACCGAGTGATACCTGTTTTCCTTTGCACAGTTGATGTTTTAGGACAAGCTTTCAGCAGTTGTACTCTTTTTGCTAACATTATTTATCTTACCTGCCATTTAATAAAAGGAACTGCAATGTTCCCAGGTAGTGCGAGTTCTCTGCTCCAAGGGAAAGGTTATATGTGCTGTGCAGATGTGCAAATCCTCCCCAGATTGCTAAGAAATGAAGCTGTGAAGACTTTCAGAGATGAGTGAAGACACGGAGGCCTGAATGGGTTAGTGCCGGGGTGGCCAACTCCACTCGAAGACTGACCGACTGATTGAGCCACCTGTGCTGAAGCAGGGATATCCTGAATACCTGACCTGTTGGTGGCCCTTGAGGACTGGTGTTGACTACTCCTGAGTGAGCGTTAAAAGCACAACTTTTGAATCTAGCTGGAAGCCCAATTTCAGCTCCTCGCTACGTTGGGCAAGTCCCTGTATCTCCCAGTACCACGGATCATCAATATTAGATTGTAAGTTCTTGGAGACAGAGACAACGCGCCTATAGCACTTGGTACAGCACTATATACACTGTCAGTGCTATATAATAAAAACATACTGTTTATGATTAAAATTAGAAAAAATGTGTTGTATGGTGCTCTAAAGAAGAAACCGTAGTAAAACGGTATGATGTCTGGAAAAACAACCCTATATTATATAACTGTCCAAGAGGATGTAGCCTGGTAGATTATGATCCCACGTAGCACAGCGGTAAGGATAAATTCATATACACCTGCCGGTGACCAGTAGATTAAACATCCTGTAACAATGGACAATAATTGAATGAAGGGGGTCAAACTGGAATAAACTCACTTGGGATAAATGTCCACGATAAGCAGCAAGTCCAAAACACGTTGGTGTGTTTTGAACAATATTTTGATCCATTAAACTAGCTTTATTTGTATGGGAACGCATCCTGGTGGTCTTTTGCTGCATTTATAGCACTGGATATAGTGCTCCGTTTTTCCTTCCTTTTCTTCTATGATTAAAATGAGTTTGAATGCTGTTTGGTTGCAAAGCACAATGCAGACTGCACAGTGCTCCATGCATACTGCACAGTGCTCCATGCATACTGCACAGTGCTCCATGCATACTGCACAGTGCTCCATGCATACTGCACAGTGCTCCATGCATACTGCACAGTGCTCCATGCATACTGCACAGTGCTTCATGCATACTGCACAGTGCTTCATGCATACTGCACAGTGCTTCATGCATACTGCACAGTGCTCCATGCATACTGCACAGTGCTCCATGCATACTGCACAGTGCTCCATGCAAACTGCACTTACTTCATGCATACTGCACAGTGCTTCATGCATACTGCACAGTGCTTCATGTTTCCAACTGATATATATGTAGCCCTGGTTCCCCTTCAGTCCCTTGCCTTCCGCTGCAGCTGCGTCCGGTTGTGGAGGATGGGGAGAGAGCGGGGAGATCTGCGGGCAGTCGCGGCGGGCGATCGAGTCGCCGGAGGCTTCCGGTGGCACAGTAGCAGGGCGCCGCCATCTTTACTTAGCCGCGCAGAAGCAGAAGCACTTTGAGTCACAGCAGCCATTACAGAGCTCGCGCATGTGTAGTACCCTCCAGGAGTGGCGGCCATTACATGCTAAGTCCGCACGGGAACTACAAGCCCCACGATGCACTGGTGCAGTAAAGTCACACACCGCAAACCAGCCAATAGGGCTGCAGCAATCCCCTGCTTGCAAAGAGATACATTTTGCGCGTCTATTTGATAAATGTTTCAAGGACATTTTGTGAAAAACAATGGTATTTTCATCTTGTACCTATGTATCTATGTATTTTTCTCCGATTTAAAACCTGTCTGCCCCAGCTTGCACCTTAGGGAGAGGCAGTAGGAGAAGTTGGGGAGGAGTTACATGGTGCACAGATTATGATGAGATGTATCACATTCTGCGTCTCTGCCCCAGCTTGCACCTTGGGGAGAGTCAGTAGGAGGATTTGGGGGAGTTACATGGTGCACAGATTATAATGAGATGTATCACATTCTGTGTCTCTGCCCCAGCTTGCACCTTGGGGAGAGTCAGTAGGAGGAGTTGGGGGGAGTAACATGGTGCACAGATTATATTGAGATGTATCACATTCTGCGTATCTGCCCCAGCTTGCACCTTGGGGAGAATCAGTAGGAGGAGTTGGGGGGAGTTGCACGGTGCACAGATTATAATGAGATGTATCACATTCTGCCCCATCTTGCACCTTGGGGAGAGTCAGTAGGAGGAGTCGGGGGGGTGTTACATGGTGCACAGATTATAATGAGATGTATCACATTCTGCGTATCTGCCCCAGCTTGCACCTTGGGGAGAGTCAGTAGGAGGAGTTGGGGGGAGTTACATGAGGCACAGATTATAATGAGATGTATCACATTCTGCGTCTCTGTCCCAGCTTGCATCTTGGGGAGAGTCAATAGGAGAATTTGGGGGAGTTACATGGTGCACAGATTATAATGAGATGTATCACATTCTGTGTCTCTGCCCCAGCTTGCACCTTGGGGAGAGTCAGTAGGAGAATTTGGGGGAGTTACATGGTGCACAGATTATAATGAGATGTATCACATTCTGTGTCTCTGCCCCAGCTTGCACCTTGGGGAGAGTCAGTAGGAGGAGTTGGGGGGAGTTACATGGTGCACAGATTATAATGAGATGTATCACATTCTGCGTATCTGCCCCAGCTTGCACTTTGTGGAGAGTAAGTAGGAGGAGTTGGGGGAGTTACATGGTGCACAGATTATAATGAGATGTATCACATTCTGCGTCTCTGCCCCAGCTTGCACCTTGGGGAGAGTCAGTAGGAGGAGTTGGGGGGAGTTACATGGGGCACAGATTATAATGAGATGTATCACATTCTGTGTCTCTGCCCCAGCTTGCACCTTGGGGAGAGTCAGTAGGAGGAGTTGGGGGGAGTTACATGGTGCACAGATTATAATGAGATGTATCACATTCTGCGTATCTGCCCCAGCTTGCACTTTGTGGAGAGTAAGTAGGAGGAGTTGGGGGAGTTACATGGTGCACAGATTATAATGAGATGTATCACATTCTGCGTCTCTGTCCCAGCTTGCATATTGGGGAGAGTCAGTAGGAGGAGTTGGGGAGGAGTTACATGGTGCACAGGTTATAATGAGATGTATCACATTCTGCGTCTCTGCCCCAGCTTGCACCTTGGGGAGAGTCAGTAGGAGGAGTTGGGGGGAGTTACATGGGGCACAGATTATAATGAGATGTATAACATTCTGTGTCTCTGCCCCAGCTTGCACCTTGGGGAGAGTCAGTAGGAGGAGTTGGGGGGAGTTACATGGTGCACAGATTATAATGAGATGTATCACATTCTGTCTCTGCCCCAGCTTGCACCTTGGGGAGAGTCAGTAGGAGTTGGGGAGGAGTTACATGGTGCACAGATTATAATGAGATGTATCACATTCTGCATATCTGCCCCAGCTTGCATCTTGGGTAGAGTCAGTAGGAGGATTTGGGGGAGTTACATGGTGCACAGATTATAATGAGATCTATCACATTCTGCGTATCTGCCCCAGCTTGCACCTTGGGGAGCGTCAGTAGGAGGAGTTGGGGGCGGAGTTACATGGTGCACAGATTATAATAAGATGTATCACATTCTGCATATCTGTCCCAGCTTGACCCTTGGGGAGAGTCAGTAGGAGGAGTTGGAGAGTTACATGGTGCACATTATAATGAGATGTATCACATTCTGCGTCTCTACCCCAGCTTGCACCTTGGGGAGAGTCAGTAGTAGGAGTTGGGGAGGAGTTACATGGTGCACAGATTATAATGAGATGTATCACATTCTGCATCTCTGCCCCAGCTCTAGGGTGCCATCTCTAGGCGTGGACCGGGATGCATTGTCATCTTTGAAGGTAAAATGTATCAAATATAATGTCGCCTAATGCACTGTACTTGACTAGTGTTGCCTTGCCGTATGCACTGTACTGTACTATTGTGCAGTTTTTTGAGCACTTTTCTTTTCTTGCTATAGGAATCATGAATAAAGCTTTCTTCCAAGACAATATTGTGCCCGAGATAGTGCAATACATCACACGCGACGTTCCCAATGGTCACCGCTTCTACCAGGACAACGATCCCAAGCACACTGCGTCAACGGCGCATATCCTTGAGCGCGGCATCAACTGGGTGAAGATGCCAGCGGAGTAAGTGCAGTAGACCATGTCCCATTTTTGTTCCCCACTGTTTTTAGCTCTTAAACCAATTGTCCTTTCTTTCCAATGACAGGTCGCCAGACTTCAATCCGATCGAAATGGTCTGGCATCAGCTGAAGGACCATATCCGGAAAGTGGCGAAACCCTCCAAAAAGGACGAGTTGTTGAAAGGCATACTGAGTTTTTGGAACGATGTACTCACCGTGGAACGCTGCAATAAATATATAGACCATATTGCCACTGTGTTGCCCATTGTCATCGCGCGTAATGGGCAAGCATCAGGAAAGTAGTACTGTGCTGTAGTATTGTAAGTACAGTATGTTACAGGTATGTATGGCACAGATTTTTTCTTTCCAGATAGTAAGAGTATACAGTAGTTAGTTTTTTCTTTACAGATAGAGCAGCACCAGCCATCAGGTTACAGTACATAGAATTTAACAGTAGTCAGAGTATACAGTAGTTCCAGTACAGTATACAGTAGACTAGTTTGACAGTACTACAGTAACTGCCTACTAACTGCTCCATTTTTTTCTTTCCAGAGAAAGCTGCACCAGCCACCTACAGTAGGTCTGCCATAATACAGTACAGTAACTGCAGTAATTTTTGGTTTTCTTGTCGTTCCAGGAAAAACGGGGGCCTAGGAGGATGGGGGCGTTGTGTCCAGTCAAATCTGCTTGTACAGTCAAATGTACAGTATATAAACAGCAGCAATGATGTACACAAAACCTCTCCTCTCTCAATGAACTACTGTACTGCAGACAGAATGAGGAAAAGATAAAGACTAAAGAAAAAATAATTTTACTATACAGTATGTAGTATGAATTATTTTATTTATTTATAAAATATTTTACCAGGATTTATACCAGGATTTATATATTTTTATTTTAAAGATATTAAAGAATGTACTGTATTGTATTAAAAACATGTAACTGTAAACCATAGTGACTGACAAATATTTTCACACCCTGATGAAATACTGTATCAGTGTACTCTCAATTCTCACAGTGCTGTGCACATCAGATTTACATTTCAAATTCGAGAGGGGATTTTTCAAAGCATTACCTTTCAAACAACAGGCCTCTAAGGGTTGGGGGAGGGGGATGGTGTGATTAGACGCAGGCGTACTGAGTGTTTGTAGCTCGGCTATGGGCGGATTAAGAACACAATGGCAATATGCAGAAGGTTAATGACCCAGTGGAAAGAGGGGGTTGGTAGGATAGGGTGACTCAGCCGATTGACACTTGGCTAGGGAGGGATTAAAAACTCTGGAGGTGTGTGGCTGAAATAGTTAACAGCACTGTAATTTCAAAAGGCAGTTCATCATAATAATTTGATGAATAAACCCCCAAAGACAACCCCCAAATACAGTACATAAAAAGCAAGTCACTTTAACTCCCTTTGCCCCATGCACCAAAAATGTTTTGTGGCAGTAGAATTTAATAAAGGCTGCAGAATGTATTATTGTGTGTTGATGGTTAGAATTGCTGTGCACTTTAAATGTTTCAATATTGTACAGTATTTATAAATAAATGTTTTTGTACTGACTCCACCAATAAAAGAACATGTTGAATTGCCTCACATTGTTTCTATTTGCTCCTTTGCCAGTGTAACAAATGTAGAGGCTTGCTGCACTGTTTTTTTACTGCCTGGTCGCGCAATTGGAGTAGGAACTAGGGCAATTGGTGTGGGAACTAGGTCAATTGGCGCGGGAACTTCTGTTCTAGGGCACCTAGAAATAAAATTCATTTTGTCCCTAGATGACCCCAACAGGGTCCCCCCTCACTTGACCCCAACAGGGTCCGAGCAGTAATGGCGACGAGAAAGGGTCAAGCCGGCGATGAAGGTCCTACCATTGAGCGCAATGGCGGAGAAAGCTTTGAACCGGCTGTCAGAATGAGCAGAAACCTGGAACCCACAACTCTGTTTCTGTGCGACCTAGAGGGCTCAAATTCGGTCACCATGTAGTCCTAGTTGCGGCAGGATTGCATGGCAAATTGCGACCCTCTCGTGGCAACAGAACGGAGTCAGGGCAATGTTAAAGTTCAGGTTTCTGCCATTGACTTGCATGGCAGAAAAAAAGCCACTTTGGTAATGTGCTTTTAAACTGTCTTTTTGTATCTCCGGTTTCGGGGGTCGTGCAAGGCTGATATTTTGCCACTATGGCAAGGGTCCTCCCGCATGAGGACCAGGTAAATTTCAACCCGCTCAAACCCACAGAACGGATTATTTTACATTATATTCGCGCAATTGGCTTGGGAACTACTTAGGGCCTCGGTCAAGTTCACGGGCAATTGGCGTGGAAACTTCTGTTCTAGGGCACCTAGAAATAAAATTATTTTTGCCCATAGATGTTAGGCACTGTATACCACTGTACAGTATACTGTGGAAGACACATAATGAAACGATACTGAACATGTAGAATAAATGCATTTTTTTATTTATTTGGGTTTATTACACAGTATACTGTACGGCCGGAAAACATCAGCATACAGTACAATATTATCCGTCGAAATCTCCCCATTAGCCGTTTTCTTTTCTGAGGAAAAACAAAAAGAAAAGTTTTAATGTACAGTACAGTAATGGTCAGCCCCCTAAAGAAGTACCCAGCCAGCCCCACGAAAATAATACGGCAACAAGACAGTACTCACCATTGAATTTCCCATTCAGCTGGCGCCGGCGCCGGTCCACTGCCAGTCCAGCTTTCTTCATCATCCACGTCGATAGTTGGCAGCGGGACTAGTCCACCTGTAGTCAGCAGGTGAGGCTGGAAATCGCTTAGGTGCATGCAAGCTTCATCAAAACTGCACGCAAAATCCAGCTCAGCCTCAGGCTCAGGCTCAGGGTTGTCACTGACAGTGGGACCGTCATTGGAAGCCGGTGCTGGTGCTGGTGCATTGCTTGGCAGCGACTGTCGCTTCTTAGTTGGTTTTAACACGACCCTTTGCCTTTTGCCGCCTCCATGATCATAGATACGGGAAAAATCCGGTGACACACACCAATACCCTCCAACAAATTGGGGCTCAATACGGTGAAAACAGGGGTCGCTACATAACCTTTTCCTTACTGCACGCTTCCACGTATGAGGAGTTGGCGAAAATTTGTAAAAGTCATAGTTTTCGATAAAATACTGATAAATTTGAGCAACTGTTGCCATCTTATCCTCTGTTGCATTAATCGCGGCCCATATCAAATACGCGTAACTTCTGTCAGGTTTTTGGAAAGCGGGCTGCACTTGAACACTCATGGCGGGTGGGTCTCTGGAGAATACTGTAACACAAACTGAAACTGGTCTTTGTCTTTCTTTAATATGAAAAGCCTAAATTGATACATTTTTGCAACCTCTTCAGTCTCAAGGCCAAGGCCAAGTTACAATAGCACACTGTGGTACGGTATCTTTTTTAAACGAAACACCTGCAAGCCGACACATTACTGATTCAGCGCATTACAATTCATGAATTTCTGCCATCTGGCGGACACGCGAAGCATTGCAGCCTATTAAAATCCAAACCATTATCAATAAACACATCAACCGCGCGTCAGCCGGGCATGACCCTGGCTGGGAGCGCGGCATGCTCCGGGTGAACAGCGTGGCATTCCAGGAACATGCCAGGTACAAGCCGGTGATTACTTTGAATAAAAGCTGCCGCTGCTGTAGTGAAACCTAAGTCTGTAAGACAAAGGAGACTTGTGGTTGCATCCATTGATCAAATAATGAAAAGCCTGCGAACATCAAGGTAAGTCTCAATAGCAGGTCCCTATGCTAAATGCATACACATGTTCTGTGAAATATACTCTGAAGGGGTTAATAAACTAAGCATATGCTTATGTAACTTAGTGCAGTTAAAAACTGGTATATACTAGTATAGATACTTACATGTAAGCAAGTGAAATGGAAAGTGAATTTACAGGGACCTTACTGGGAGATATATACCTTGCAGTGAGGGACACATATATATGGCCAACCTTTTCACCAGCAGCATGCTCCCTACACGTAGAAGCGCGGTGAATAAATATATTTGTTTTGCTCCCAGGTTTGTACCTGAATTTTTTCTCTACTTTCTGACTGAAATTTTTTTCTCTCATCATAATACCGTTAAAAATATCAGATCCAATAAAAAGTAGGCCAAATAGCACCTTTTTTTGTATTAACAGCACGTTCTGATGTTTGCCGCATTAACAGCAGAAATACTGCAAATATTATGTCACCCATTCCAGACTGGCGTTAGGCCTATCTTTCCAATCCATACAATGACCAATACTAAAAAAATCACTTTTAATACATTACAGCAAATATTAACCCCTTAGCAGCACATGGGTCAACGAGTCATGGGTTTTCATGACTAGCTGACCACAACGGGCTACAAAGGGGTTCATACCTGTATAAACATTAAACTACACTAATTACCCCCCTTGGCTACCTTAGTGGCTAGTAAAGCATTGCTATGGCTGGATCCTCAACTTCCCACAAAGTCCTGGATTCTCTGATGCTCATAGATGAAGATGGTGTAACTATTTCTTCTTTTCTTTAAAGATGTTCTCGTTGTTCTGTGTTCTCTTTACACCAGGATGTTGCCTCTTTCCCGACTTCCGGTTTTCTGAGACGTCCAAGGCCTTATATAAGGCCTGTGATGTCACAAAAGACCAGTCCCATGCTACACAGCCAATCCTATTGGTTGGTGTACCATATGGTCCCCTCACTTTTGCCTGAAAATGACTTCTCAGTTAAAAGTGAAGGAATCGAGACTTCCGGTGACGTCACCACGGACGGCTGACTAGGAGAAGAGCTCCCGACACCCTCTGAGGAAAACTACCAGAATAAGCAATTCCCCCCAAGTCAAACCATCAGAATTGAACTCCCATCTCTGCACCCAGTACTGAGGAGATGGCGGCGAAAGCACCCCCAAAAAAACAAAACTCAGTCACAAAGTTTTTCGCCCCAGCACCGCGCCAGGCAGAGCTGAGCCCTGGATCCCAAGATGGCGCCGAAGAGCTGGAGCACACGGCGCTTAATGAACAGCAGGAGCAGTTCGACTCTGACCCCCCCGTTCTCAATAAAGAGTTCTTCGACACTCTGATCCTCAAGATGAGGAGAGGGGTGCAAGAAGACACGGAGAAGGCCGTGCATAGCATCCGAGCCGACCTAGGAGTCTTCACGGACAGAACGGAAGAACTCGAGGCCAAAATGGAAGGAGTCATTAACTCACAGAACCGAGAAAGGAGACAGAACATTCACCTCAGAAGCATCCCAGAGGCCGTCTCCCACGAGGATCTCCTAACTTACCAAGATATTCTTGCAGCTGGTGCCAGGCCTCACCGAACATGAACTCCTCATGCATCGAGCCCACCGGGCCGTGGGCCCAAAACCGACAGACCCCAACCGACACAGAGATGTGGTGGTGAGAATCCACGCATACTCCACCAAAGAGCGCATCATGGAGGCCGCAAGGGGTCTGCGCAGCTTCAAGAAAGACAATGCGGACATACAGCTATTCAATGATCTCTCCAGGACAACAGTGAACAGAAGATGAGGGATGAAGCCACTCACCAGCTACCTCCGCAACCAGGGAGTCAAGTATCGTTGGGGCTTCCCCTTCAAACTGGTGGTGCTCCGCAACGGGCGTCACTATACCATCTCTGCCCCTGAGGACGTGAGGGACTTTCTCAAGGCCCTGGGGATCCCCCCACCACAGAGCGACACTCCCCCCCCCCCCGTACCGCTACAGGCTCGGAGCCCTCGGACACTCCCCGAGCGTCTGAAAGACTAGCCAGCCAGAAACTACGCTGATCGAGCTGGCCTCCCCTTTGGAAGATCCTGCCTCTCCAGTTGCAAAAAGACCTGTCGCGCATCCCTAGGCTGCCTACCCGCATCAAAACCCAACAGCCCTCATCCCCATACCTGCATCGCTGACTACCCGGGAACAGCAACTGGACCCAGCCAGCTGCGCAGCCCCATCATGGAGTCTCCAGCACAAGCCCGGCCGCACATCAAAGATGGCTGCCATGGTCCCCCCGCATCCACTGACTCCCCAAGATCGCCTGGCAGCAGAAGAGGATTCCCGACCACCTAGCCCTCCCCATCCTACCTGCATCGCCGACTCCCCAGGAACAGCAACTGGATACAGCCTGCCTCGCAACTTCCATCAGGGAAAGCTTCAGCCAAGCCCTGGGGCACACTAAAGATGGCCTCCAAGGACTCTCCGCATCCCCAGGCTCTCCAAGAACGCCCAGCAGCACCACGACGAGCTGCCTCATTTACCTGCCCCCCCTCCTCCTTCCATTCCCTCCACCCCCCCCCCCACCACCACCCCTCTCCCCCCGCTATCCTTACCCCCCCTTCCTCCCCCCACCCTTACCCTCCTCCCCCCTCTCCCCCCCTCTCACCATTACTCCCCCCCCCCCCCTCCCCCCTCATTCTCCCTCCCTCCCAAGAAACCCCACTACTCACCCACCTGGATCTGGCATCGTGAAGAGGCCCCCCCCCCCCCCCCCCCCTGGTAAGCACCCTGGCGGAAGCCTCCAACAGATCATCTCCGGACTCTTCCCTGGCGAGAGTTCCGCTTCAAGACCCCGGACTCCCAGTTCCCGTCTTCTCTCTCTGAGGGGGGGAACCGGGTCTAACCATGGAATTCCGTTGCCCCGTCAGAACCCAGACCAGGCCCGAAGCGCTACTCCTACCAGGGACAACAACCCCGCTCCCCCCTCCTTCCTGAACCGCGGAGACCAGATTGTATATATGCATCTCGATCCCCACCCATACCCCCTCCCCGCCTCTTCTTCCCCCCCCCCCTACCCCCTGGAGCCCCGGCACCAGGTCTAAACGAACATGCCCAAATCGTGCTGCACTTGACCTTGCCAACTATGCCGTACCCACCCGTCCACTCACCCCAAACAGAAACAGCTCCTCGACCTTCGCCCAGCCCCCCCCCCCCCATACCCTCCCCCAACGCATGCTCCCAGGTACTAATACACTTACCTCCCGGTATAAGTCCCCTCGCTACTGTGTCCCACCTCTCCCGTATCTCCCCCCCCCCCCACGTCCTTATGACGAAGCGCGGTTCGGGAGTACTGATATATGTATGCATATGCAATGCCTGTTCCGCTGGGTGTAGCGAAAACTCTGAGTCTGAGAATTGAGGATTTGTAGATATGACACTTCACTCAAAAGTGCTCCCCCTGAACTGTGCGTCGGTTGCAAGGGCACGGGGTCCCCGGGCGCATGAGCTCAGACCTGCAAGATCTAGCAAGAGCTCAAAACAGTTGTTGTTTATGCTGTTTATGATGATGTTTATACTATATGTTGTTCTGTCTCCCTGGTATGTATTCGTGAGTGTCCCCCCCCCCCCCTGTCCCGACCCCCCACATGGGGCGATCACTGGATCGACTGGAGCTACGCGGACCAGCGGCAACTCAGCCACCGACCGGCAAGGTCACTCGCACCAGTGCACAGAATGGGGTAAGCAGACCTATCCACACATCACAATGTCTGTAAACTGGTTATCTCAAAATGTGAAAGGTTTCAACAGCCCACAGAAGCGGAGAGTAGCTTTTTCTGAATACAAGAAATAAAAGGTGCACGAACAAAGATCCATATCCATCCGCTCCCAGAAAAAAGTAGGACTCACCAGCAGGAGAATTAAAGCCTAATTTATTAAACTACATAAAAAACAAAATAGACATACAGTACAAAGTACTCTCCCACGCGTTTCACGCCCACTGGGGCGCTTTATCATCTGTGTGATGCAGACACTGATATAACAAGATATAACAATAAAGCATGGGGACAGGGGAATATACATTTTCATGCTATAACAAGGGTTAAACCACATTTCTGGACTGCAGTCCAGTTAACCCCTTGTCTCCCTGGTGAGGTCAGGGGATGGCCAAATGGGGTGCAACCCCTTTAATACCGGGCCACCCCCTTTCTCCCTCTACACCTCCCCTTCTTAATGGGTGACCTATGGCCCACTGGCCCTAACGGGGAGTGGGGCACTGCTGGCACCATTAATTAATTCAGTCTCAGAGGGATAGTCTTGGCGTGAAAGTCCATCAGCATTGCTGTTTTCACTGCCATTTTTGTGCTGAATGGTAAATTCGAATTATTGTAAAGCTAAGCTCCATCTCAGCAACTTGGCATTTTCCCCTGATGCCCGCTGCAGCCAACTCAGGGGGTTGTGGTCTGTGATGACCGTGAAAACCTTCCATATACATAGGGCTGGAGCTTTTTGAGTGCCCACACAATGGCCAAGCACTCCTTCTCAATGGTGGCATATGCCACCTCCCTGGGGAGTAGTTTGCGACTGAGATACACCACAAGTTGCTCTCTACCGTCGTCTCCAACCTGGCTCAGTACAGCTCCAATACCAAAGTCTGAGGCATCAGTCTGAATGAGAAAATGCTTGGTATAGTCTGGGGCAGCTAGTATGGGGGCTCCAGCAAGCGCAATTTTCAGTGCCTGGAAAGCAGTGTCACAGGCAGGAGTCCAGGTTATAAGCACAGGCAGTTGCTTCTTAGTCAGATCAGTCAGGGGTTTGGCCACGGCGCTGTACTGTGGGACAAATTTCCTATAGTACCCTGCAGTGCCCAAAAATGCCATGACCTGTTTCTTGGTTTTTGGAACAGGCCACTGAACTATGGCTTCTACCTTGGCTGGCTCTGGTTTGAGGTGCCCTCCACCCACCCTGTGCCCTAAGTACAGGACCTCTGCCATCCTTACCATACACTTAGTGGGTTTCAAGGTAAGCCCAGCCTCCCTGATCCTATCCAGCACCACAGCTACATGTCCTAAGTGGGATTCCCAGGAACTACTAAAGACAGCAATGTCAAAGTAAGCTCTGGCATAGCTCTGCATCCCTTCCAGTAACCTATTGACCAGGCGTTGGAAGGTAGCCGGGGAATTCTTCATCCCAAATGGCATCACTAAAAACTAATAGAGGCCACTTGGAGTGATGAATGCTGACTTCTCCCTAGCCTCTCCCTAGCCTCCAGGGTCAGTGGGATTTGCCAATAGCCTTTACTCAAATCCATGGTGGTCAGATACTTTGCCCCCGCGAGTTCATCCAGTAAGTCATCCATGCGGGGCAGGGGGTAGGCATCTGACACCGTCCCAGCGTTGAGCAACCAGTAGTCCACACAAAACCTGGTGGTCTTGTCCTTCTTAGGGACTAGGACTACCGGACTTGCCCAAGGGCTCTGGGAGGGAGTAATTACCCCTAGGGTCAGCATCTCCTCTATTTCCCTCTCCATACTTGTCTTGACCTCTGCTGACACTCTATAAGCATGCATATGCAGAGGCTGCAGGTCCCCTGTGTGCACTGGGTGTTTTGTGAGATGTGTGGTCCCTGGCATGTCAGTGAAGAGGGCCCTATACTTAGCTAGCATGTCCCTGGCTTCTCCCTTCTGCCTAGCACTCAACTGTGCCCCTATCTCCACCTGCTCCACAGTGTTCCACTGCCTAGCCTCCCCTAAGAGATCAGGCAGAGCATTGCTCGCCGGATCCTCCAGCAGTGGGCTACAAATGGCCATTACTGCTCCCATACTTTTGTGCTCTGTACTCTTTCAACATGTTAATGTGATATGTTTTGTGCCTCTCAGGCTCTACCTGTACAATGTAGTTGCACTCATTCACCTTTCGGATGACCATGTACGGTCCCGACCAGGCAGCCATCAGCTTGTTCTCCCGAGTGGGTTTGAGAACAAGTACTTGCTGTCCTGGGATGAATTCTCTGCTACGGGCATGCCGGTCATACCATTGCTTCTGCTTGGTCTGAGCGGCCCTGAGGTGGTCCTGGGCATCTCTAACCAGTCTCGGAGATCTTCTACATACTGGATCACTGAAGCATCAGTAGCAGTAGTCTCCCCTTCCCATCCCTCCAGGAATAGGTCCAGAGGTCAACGTACCCTGCGGCCATACAGTAGCTCGAAGGGGGAGAAGCCTGTAGATTCCTGTGGTACCTCTCGGAAGGCAAACAGCAAGTGCTGTAAATGAATCTCCGAGTCTATTGAGGTGAGGTCAGGGGATGGCCAAATGGGGTGTAACCCCTTTAATACCGGGCCACCCCCTTTCTCCCTCTACACTCCCCATCTTCAAATACCTACAGATAAGGCACTTCCTGCGAGCTCTATCCCCAAACCATAAATTCCCAGCGCGGACCAGATTCGAAACCCTCTGCCTAAAAGGGGAATGTCAGAGAGGATTAATCTCCGAAATCTACAGAACAATAGAGGTCTCCCACCCCCCCCCTCGCATTCATATATGCAAAAATGGAGCGCCGACTTAAACATCCCAATTGATCTGGAAGACTGGGAGGATATCTGGGAAGCTGCCTCCACAACATCAATCTGCTCTATCACCAAAGAAAATATATACAAAATCCTATTCCAGTGGTACCTAACCCCGAGTAGACTGAGCCAGATCTTCCCAGGCACAACAGACGTGTGCTGGAGAGGACGTGGTCAAAGGGGGGACATGCCCCATATTTGGTGGGCGTGTCCAGAGATCCAGAGGTTCTGGACCAGGATCCAGAGACTCTTGATTGAAACCCTAGGACTGGAGGTCCCCCTGGACCCTCTGACGTACGTGCTGGGAAAACCAATTGACGACCTCCCCGCCCATTTGTCCAGATTGACTTTGGCGATCCTAACGGCCGCAAGATGCTGTGTCGCGGCGGCCTGGAAACAAATAAAAGCCCCCTCCAGGAGAACAGTAATAAAGAGAATAGACATGGTCATGAACATGGAGAGACTGACAGCCATGCTGAAGCAGAGAATGCACCATTTCTATAAAACCTGGGAACCCTGGCCAGGCTCAGGCGCTCCGTCATTATTACAAGCCCTGATCTAGCTATGACACCCCCTGGACTAAAGGGGCCGAGAGTCCCATCCAGCCCAGTCCTCGCTCCCTCTCTCTCCCCCCCCCACTCTTCATCCCCATGTCGTTCCCAACTATCCACCCGACCCCTGTCGTTCCCCATCTTTTTTCTACAAAAAAGGAAAAAAAAAGTATATTGAGTGTCTCAATGTACTTCGCAGTCATGTGCCTATGACCCAAAATCATCTACCAAGCTGTGACTGTTATTCTTACCTGTATGTGCCTTGTAAGATACCAATAAAGGAAAAAAAAGATTTTTTTTAAAAAAAGGGAAGGAATCACCTGGTACATGAACCATCCTCATTGGTTGATGTACCATGTGATTCTCTCCCTTTTTTTTTTACTATGACATGAATCACATACAGTACAGTAGTACTTGAACCAGGTTGCTTGATGTACCATGTGATTCTCTCACTGTTTAATACAGCTTATCATTCATTGCCAATGTGGCGATGCAGACCTCCATTGAGAGAACCTCGGTAGCCACAGTCACAAGTATTTTTTAATGTGGTGTCTTGTTTTTAAATACAATTGTATATTTTTTTTTGAGGAGATGGGGGGAAGGGATGCTCGATAGCACTGTTAGCCAAATTTAGATAACTAGGCTATTGACCATTAGTCTAGAGGAGGGGTAGGTTTGTGGAGGGTGGGGGGGGTTGGTGATGGGGGTAGTTACCCAGAGAGGGTGGTTAGTCCTTCCAGGGGGGTGGCAGTAGGGGTTAACCCCTTGGTTATCTTAGCGGTTGCATGGAATTTAATAGCCACTAAGGTAGTCAACTGTGTTACATAGTGTTTTTCTTTTTAGGTGTAACGGTTTTTCCAGGCCCACCCAATCTCACATTGGCCCCTGTGGTCTACTGGCCCCATCACATGTATGTATAGTGTGTGGTGCACCTGCTGGCTTACAGGACTCCTGAGTCTCCCGCTGGGTTGGTATGGGGATATCAGCATGACAGGCATCTGAGGTAGTGTGTTCTGAGTCTTACTCACATACGATGCAGCGCCTCCACCTCATCCGGATCTCTGCGGCCGCAGGGGGATGTGTCTGATGAGGACCTCCTGTGTGGTGCCTCCTTCTGTGTAATGACTCCACACATACACAGCAAGGGTTTGGTGAAACTGGGCATCTTTATTGACATCATCACGCAGACTGCCCCTCACAGCGGTTGTCCTAGCCGCTCATCTCCATTTGTTGCTTCCCTCTGAGAAGTTCCTTCTCTCTCAATGGAGTTGGATCACCTCTCCCCTCAGGGAGATCACCACCTGTGTCACGTCCTTGATCACAGTGTAGATCAATCTAGTAATTATATCTGACAGCCCTAACTGCTGCAGACCGCCAGAACTGAATCATAACTGAACCCCTGATTACCAAACTAATTTTTGGCAGTTCTGTGTCTTATATAGACTCAGAAAACAGGCACACCTCTTGTGTCACTAACGGTGGACACAGAGCATATTACCACTCCCCTTGTGTACATATGACACCTCACCAGGTTATGAGGGCAAACCTCCATGATTGATGCTGGCAATCCTGCATACTTACCAGGCTTTATTGCCAGCATGAAAGAGAACTGTACACCATTTTTATACATGGCTACATAGATATTAACCCATTGGTGCCTGTGGTGTACCCTTTCGAGCTTCTGTAATAATAGTTATGACAAAGATAGTATTACGGTGATCGCGATGCGGTAATTAATGCGTAATTAACGATCACGTTAATTCCCCATCACGATTTCGGTCCAAATATTGCACCCGGTAAAATATTACCGCAATCTTGATGTATCCTGTCTTTGTGTAATTTGCGATAAGACCCGTAATGATTAATTTTTGTACCGGCTGTGATATTAGCACAACTTTAACAGCGTTAGACGTCTCCGGGCCTAAGAATCTTATTGGGTACAATCGATTTTTAAAGATAAATATAGTGGTGTTTTTTCACCAGTTTAGGTGTAGTTGCCATGTCTGATGATGGTTCTTCCAAACTCCGGGCTCAACAGGGATTGTTTACCAGTTGCCACGCTGCAAAACACACACACACACACACACACACACACACAACAACACTATCACACACACACATCACCCACACACACACCAACACCACACACACACAAAACACACACACATCACACACACACACACAACACACACACACACACATATCAAATGGACAGGGGGTGCCCAGTGCTACATCCAAATGACAGAACATACATGGTAATAATTACAATAAATAATGCTTCAGTACTAATAATAATGCTAATACTAATAATAAAATATTTTTTTTATATATTACTTTTAACAGTGTGTGTTATCTCTACACAACGTTGTGCTGTTTTCAGTTTTCTTGGCTTTTTTGTATTTTTTGGCATGTTTCACAAACCTAGGACACATGCTTAGAAGAGGAGGGAAACTGTACATCACCTTTCGTAAGAACTGGGATCAATTTGTTTCAGGCATTCGAAGAAAGAAAATGTGTCGACCACAAATACTTCAGCAAACCACATTAATAAAGTATTCTTCTATGCAAGTCTATCCCTATATGAGAAATATTGAATCCATCAGCCCCCTGCACACAGCGTTGCATCACACCACCTATTACAAGCGTTAGTAACCTGTTTGCTACCGTAGGGATCTATTAAATTGTAAGCTCTCCAGGGCAGGGAATCCCTCTCCCTAATGACTACTGATTACTTCTATGTTTGAACACTTATTCCAATCAGGTCTCATATGATTTTGTCACATCTATACCTGCTATAGGGCGGTATGTAGATGGAAGGCTCTACACAAATAAAGACATACATACAGTATTTACATACAGTACATGTGACATAGTCCCAGGATAGTAGGCAGCTTTCTGTCTGATTCATAGCAGAAAGTTCAGACTTTGTGAATCCGTGGGACGGATCACATCCACACTGTCACTAAGGCAGGTGGCTAGGAAATCCATACCAGACTTTCCAATGGTTCTGGTTTCACCTGCTCACCTAGTTACTAGAACAGGTATTTAGAGCAGAGAGGGTTGCTTTTTCAGTCTCTCTTGGAGCCTGGAGGCTGAGAGGATGCTGCTCACCACAAACAGGACGGGACCGCGAGGCTGAGGTGGGGATGTTAGTAAGAACCGACCTCCAGCCGCGTGAGCGCGTCCGGATTGCAGAGTGATAGTCGTGTAGCCGAGTCAGGGTTGGAGAAATGAGGGTAGTCGTAATACTCGCCGTGGTCAGGGGTTGGAGAGGTCGGATGGTCGTAGAGGATAGCCGGGGTCAAGGAGCAGAGATGGCAGAGGTCCAGATGCAAGCCGAGGTCGAGGTAGAGAGAAGTCCCCTGACTTCTCTATACCTCCAGGTCCAAATACAAGCCGAGGTCAAAACACTGAGGAACAAACAAGAACAGAATGCGCAAGGCAACAGGACAAGGCAACGGAGGTTTGAGGTAAGCACTACGTTCAGGACGAAAGATTATGCTCCGCCAATTTGCCATAGACCTGGCTGAGCATATAAAGGGCATGTGCCCAATGAGCAGCTAGCAACGATGAGCTGAACCGCCCACTCAGTAGTGAGAGGCCAATGGTGGAGCAGGGATGGAGAGAGCCGAAGGTACAGGTGATCCAAGATGCTGTGAGTAACGATTAACTCGTCGTGTGCTGTTCGCAGCGCGGCACCTGTGCGTTATTTCCTGCGGGCACGAAGCATCCCGGGACATGGCGCGGGGGCAGGGCCTGGCGGTGTCCGGTAGTCTGATGCGGTGCTTTGGGGTAGCTTCCCTGATCTGCGGCGCGTCACGTGACAGGACCCATCGCGAGGCGGAGACTGACGCCGAACCTTACACATATATGGGGGAGAGGTAAATTAATAATGCCTTGTATGTCAGAGGCAGTAAGAGGTGTGTACTCACAGACTGCTGGATCTAAGAGGGGGCACACTTTCCTGTACAGACAGAAATAGGCAGAGGAGTATACCAAATACTAAAACATGGCAGGGGAGTATGGGCAAAACATGTTACTGGGGAAAAAAGGGGAGAGCAGACAAAATACACAATCCTCTTCCAGGACCTACATACATATATACAGTACATACATACAGAACATACATACAGTACATACATACAGTACATACTGTGATGCCCACACCACATTGTAGCATCTTTTAGTCCCAGATAAAGGCAGGAAACGTCATGCTTCTCTTACGTGGGGTTTATTTACAGGGATTAAATCATATGATAACAGGCCCACTGGCCCTTTAAGTCCAAAAGAAATGATAAAATAGACACCTATTCCTTATAGTGAAACTAACTCACTACGTCAGCCCTGTCTAACTGGATGGACTGCTGAGCTTATTCCCACCCCAAAACATGTCCTGGCATATGCAACAATATAACACAGTCTCTGTACATAACAATAAAGTGTTTTGCTTATCTGCTAGTCCTTTGGAGCAGACGTCCCCCCTTGCATCCTTACTTCCTTGGGGAACTCAGCCCCATGTGAGCTCAGAGAAATTCTCCTGTGTACGTCCACTGTCAAGGACAGGACATCCCCATTTCAGCACGGTCTGTCGTCCTTCCTTCTTCTCTCTGGGATTCAAAACCAGGCAGTCCCAGCATACTCCGTGACCACCGTCCAGCGGGTTTAAGGGGCTGTGCCAGCTTCCACAGCTGGGGAGAATTCTTCTCTGTCCCCCCTTCTCTGAGAAACAGCAGTCTCTTAGCATGGCAGCTTTCAGTCTGTCTTTTAAACCACTTCCTTGTTCACTCAGACCAGGCTGATTAGCTCCATTAGTTAGCAGCTGCTGCTGGCATCTCTTATGGGAGATAAGTCTATGTGCACTGGAAAGCACACTTACTGCACTGTTCCAGCACCTAGAGGACAGTGATGGTATCACAATACATACAGTGCATGCATACAGTACATACATACAGTGCATAAAGCACACTCTTAACACTCAGAGGGAGGTATATATCATAGTTGCTTAACTGTTCTGACACCCAGGCCCCCCTCCGTTTCTGTTCAGGATACCCCTCTGTATTATCGCGGTGATTCTAGGATTCTTGGGAATCCTAGCGGGTCATTTACAAGTGACCCCAATACCTTTTGTCGGTATTGGGAACTGCCACTTTCCTGCCGTTTTCATTCTTTGAAGCTTATATTGGACTCATTCTTCTTCTTCTGGGATCCTAACTTAATCAGGGTACACAAATTTATTAAACCAATGAATGAAACAAGGAAAAATTAATAAAAAGACTCTAGCTGAGACCAACCAAAAAGCCATCCCCCAAAAAAATACAAGTACAACACAAACTGTTAACGCTACTGACAAAACTGAAAGAGCTCACTTAAATACCAAAAAGATAAATGCACAGCAGAAAATAATTTATTATATTACCTAGACAATCATAGAGATCAAATAGATCCCCATGTTAGTGTAGCCAGGCCCCCTGGGTCCCTTACCTGCTGCGGGAAAAGGGGGGGACGTCTGCTCTGTGGGTCCGTTAGCTACGGGAGCGTGGGTGCCGGCGGAGGGGAGGCAGGAGTGCCTCCGCTGGTAGTCGGGATGGCAAGCGTGTCACCGGGGGCTCCCAGGGGTGTAGTGTTGAAGGCGCCGCCATCTTTGAGGTTGCGCATGCGCAGTGGTGTGCGACGGAGCCCTCAGAGACCTTGCGCAAGCGCAGAGCATAGCATGCTAAGCGGCGCCAATCAGGAAAGGCTATAAGCAGGGACTACAAGTCCCATGAACCTTAGGGGCGACCAATAAGGAGCAAGGATTTCTCTGGCATGACAGGATATAGTCACGGACTTGGGACCACGTTAGTCAGTGAGTGCCAGGCAGGGATAGGGGATAGAGTGTCCATGCAGAGAGGCAAGTAGCCTCTGCACTAGGCCAGTATACCCCATAGGCCCCAGATAGGCCTTGAGTCACTCACTGAGATTGTGGCTGCTCATGGGACAGGCCCTAGAATAGGGAACGAGACACTGACTGGGACTCGGACACTTTCAAGGCCCCTTTACCTTCGACCAGTACGGCTGGTCTCCAGGTGTCTTGCCGTCCTTCTTTTTCCGGGACTTCCAAAAGGAACTCTAACCAGGGAAAACTTTCTACCAGTATATCTCAGGGTGGGGTACTGCCTGGGGAAGTTGAGCGGGCAGCGGGCGTCGAGAGAAAAGTACTCTAAGAAGAAGAGCGCGCAAGTTGCTAAGTCTCTTGCTCCGTCTGCGGACTGGAAAGATTGGTCTTATGGGAATACGATTTTGTCCGATGATAGGGACATAGAAGATAATGTATGTAGTGTTAACAGTGGGGTTAGTCACTATGCAGTTTAGCCCCGAGGAGGCGTCTGAGGCCATGAGGAAGAGAAGAAGCGGAGATCAGGTTGGGTATTATACGCCTACGGGTATGGCCCTAGATAAGTATGAGCCTCCGGTTCAAGAACCATTATACTGGGTCCTGCCAGGTCAGGCAGAGGGTTGCAGGCTCACTAAAATCAGCCGAGCTGAGCGGCATGTAGTACAAAAGTACTGGAGCTCTCATGAGTTCGAGATTTACGCTAATAGGGAGAAGTGGCTAATAGAGGCTGTAAAGGCTTACGTTCTAGAACACAGCCGGAGAACTTTCCATAACATGCAGGAGAGGATACCCTACTTAGTGAAAGTATGGAAGGTCGGAGGTCAGTGTACATGGATAGGGTGGAGTACGTTTCCAAGTGGAACCCTAAGAGGTTGTTCTCCATTTCGGTAATTGACGACTCAGGAGCCTTAGTTAGGAAACCGGATCCCGAGCATTACTATTGATAACAAGGTTGTCCATGTTGGGAGGAACCTATGTTCAGTAAGGCAGTCATTTGATATATCCTTCAAATAAAACTGTATGTACTGTAGTCCTTGAAATGTGTTATCATGCCTAAAACGTGATAAACCATTGTGGGAAATGTTCTTTTTATGTTCAGGTTACATTCTAGACGAAGCATCTGGCGAAACGCGTAGAGTTTGCAGTGAGGGAACAAGCTCTGAAGGACTGGCAGAATTCGGTCTAAGGTCTCTTCCATTGGGAACTTCCGCCCTCAGCCGTGACGCGATAGCGGAAGTGACGCGACGGCTGTGACACACGCGGAAGAGAATCCTGAATGCTGTGAAGCTGCCTATACCTGCACCACCATATAACGAGTTGCGGTTCTCTCCTCCACCTGATTTTTACATGGCGAATGTGAGTGTAATATACTCGTGTTATTTGTCTGATTAATACAATATTGGAATAGTATGCACTATTGTGGCTTTTCTTCTTATCCATACATATCCGTGCCTTGAGGGATTTCCCTGCTACCATTCAAAGGGCTCCAGTCAGAGAGAGAAGGATCTCTGACACGTGATATTTTCTGCGATCTATGTGAGTTCTATTCTATAGATTACATCTATCTGCACAGTGTTTACCATCTGCACTATATATGTTATTCTCTTTTGCATATTTTGCTACACCTGCCTGCGCTCCTCCTCATCTCCAAGATACATTCTAGGATGGTACCTGAAAATTTAGGACCCAAGCGAGGTCATTGGGATTCCACCAGAGGGGGAGTGTAGACAGGTCACCTGATGGCTACTATTCTTCCCTTGGGCTGGCAGTAAACCCTGGTACAATCAGGTTGCCAGTAGTTGATATGGGGGTTTCCCCCTCCTTGGTACTGCACTTGAGTGACAGCGGGGAATGGTGACATCAGGCCTGGGCATGACCAATCATGAGTCAGACCTGGTGCCTTCCTCCTGGCTGTACTTAAGGGCAGGTACCGCCCAAATTCAGTAGTGTACCTTCCCCCACTGAGGAAGGCAGGTCACACAGTGGAGAGGCTGAGATTGGGCCTTCTCCAATCCTCTTCCCTCCAGGGGAGAGTGAGTGTGGACCATACCTCTGCCCCTGTGAGGGGTAGGGAAGAGCTAGGATGGCTGCGGGTGCCCTTGGCCTGTAGTGATGGTCCAGGGACCATAATCAGTGATAGCTATGAGACTGTATCGGGCAGAAGTCTGCCATTGTTACTGTACTCTACAGAAGAATAATAAACCTGTTCCTGTTGTTATATACCTCCTGCCTGGTGCGTGACCTTACTGGGGGGGGGGGGGGAGAGGTAATAAGTTCTACCATGGGAGATCACCTTCAGTTCCTGGAGTCCACGTCAGATGGAGGCGCTGCGCTGCACTGCTAGAGATATGTGGGGTATGAACCCCAGAAGCCTGATCCTGTCTCCCCAGTACGATGGGTGAACGACTCTGCCCTCCTGTTACCAGCAGGAATCATGCACCACACGACCAGTAATGGCCAAATCGCTCACCGGGTGGGGAAACACCGTGACATCTGTGCATTACTTTATACTGATTTTGCTTTAAACAATCCTCCAGATAAAACTGTTTGGCTAATGATTTGCGTCAGATGTAAGAAAACCTTTCATATATTTGACTCAAACGCAAGCTGACAGCGCCGCAAAGCGCCACTCCAAACTTCTGCTCCCTTTCTTTAAGTCGGTACGACTCCCCCTGCAAGAGGTTTATCAGCCAATGTTTCCCAGCTGCAAAACTGCTGTGAAACTGCAGCAACAGCTTTATCAGAGAAAGAGGTCCCAGTAAAGACACCCGCGGTGTGTGCGGATCAGTTTCCCCAGAGCAAGACCTGGGCATCCATTTCTTCCTCACTGGGGCTGTTTTCTGTGTTAAATCTGGGGCTG
Source organism: Ascaphus truei (assembly GCA_036426205.1). Taxonomy (NCBI): domain Eukaryota; kingdom Metazoa; phylum Chordata; class Amphibia; order Anura; family Ascaphidae; genus Ascaphus; species Ascaphus truei. The sequence continues at coordinate 123,685 of WSYH01000727.1, read as the reverse complement.
TTTTCTGTGTTAAATCTGGGGCTGTTTTCTGTGTTAAATCTGGGGCTGTTTGTTGCAGGGGTTTTGCAGCTGAGAGGCTTTGCTAAATTATAATCATTATATGGTTTCTTATATTAGCGACAGTGTGCACAGCGCTGTACACATTTTGCAGGTGCGATGAGTCCCTTTTATTATCTATGTATGGATGTAATGAGACTGATCCTTGCAGCTGAGAAGGGGGTTTGGTTTGAACCAATTTCACTCACTTCAAAGATAATCACAATACTATTAAACCAGGGGGCGGCCAACTCCAGTCCTCAAGGGCCACCAACAGGTCAGGTTTTTCAGGAGATCCCTGCTTCAGCACAGGTGGCTAAATCGGTGGCTCAGACTTCGACTGCTTCAGCAAAAGTGGCTCAATTAGTGGCTCAGCCTTGAGCCACCGATTGAGCTACCTGTGCTGAAGCAGGGATATCCTGAAAACCTGACCTGTTGGTGGCCCTTGAAGACTGAAGTTGTCCGCCCCTGTACTAAACCATCCCCACAGCCCCAAGCAGTTTTCCCCCCAGCTTGCCCTGCCTGGAACAGAACGCAGAAGTGGCACAGCCGCTTCCCCACGCAGCTGTCACTGAGCAGAAGCAGCATGCTGCAGTTAATACGTCCCGAAGCATTCTTGAGCGCTGCTGCTTCCATTTTGAACGTGCTATTAGCAATCTAACGCTGCACAAATCATCGTTTCAGGACTAGCGATTTGTAATAATGTGTTTTTAATTAATTCAGCCCGGGACGAATAAGTAAAGTCTGAGGGCTGGAAAATTCTTCAACCCCGAGTCTGTTACGTGGCAGCGTTTGATGCACAGCTCTGTGTTGCGCTTGTGACATCCCTTTAACCCTTTGCTGGCAGTGCTGCGAAGGTCTGGAAGGGGTTTTGCAGAGTGGCGAGGCTGTAGGGCTAGTTTAGGAAGTTCCTCCTTGTGGCTAAACCGCACCAAAGAAATACAAATCTCTGCTTATTTCTATATCATTTATCCCTTTGAAAAAAATCTGGTGCCGTTTTATACACCACTTTATGTCCGGAAACCGCACAAGATTGATCAGAGATCTCTGCTTTCCATGTGAACCGCTTAACTCTGATGAGTTCTCTTTTTTTTAGCGGACTGATACATAGAGGCCTATTCACAAGCTTTGATAAGTGCATTAATGCACTATAAATGCCCTTTTAGAGCGATATTGCATGTGTTGCTATTCACAAAGCTTCGATAACAGGGCAATATCGCACTAAAATGGCTTTTTACCGAGCTATAACCCTCTGCCTATAACAAGCCGTGCGGTAGCTGAAAAAATGCCAAAACTCGCATTTTTTTTGCCAGCAACAAATATTCACTAATTTCCGGTGTGCAAATCGTACGATAAAACCTCGCATTCTTTTCTCGCAATCTAACAGGTGGCGAGATCGGAGTCGCAATTTGCATATAACGAGTTTCTTTTATTTTTACTGCATGGGATTGATAGCGGGGGCCTCTGGGGGTCTCCGGAGCTGACCCGCATATTTATTTCATCTCCGGAGAACCCCCAGATTCAATCCTATGTAATAAAAATAATTTTTTTACCTTAATGGCTAACCGCTAATGTAATAAACAAGTTAAATGCAGGAACTGATTTGTTGTTGGTACAGGGGGTGGGTGAAGGTGGTAGTTGCCCCAGGGTGGGTGTTTAGGCCTTGCGGGAGGGTTGCAGTACAAGTTAACCCCTTCATTTCATTCGTGGTTACATCCGCTAAGGTAATGAAGGGGTTAACCCCTCATGCTAATCACCATCCTGGGGCAGCTATTACCTTCATCCACCCCCTGTATCACTAACACCAAACCAGAATGTGTAAAAGTGCTATTAGCCAAAGATGGGTAATAGCGCTTTTCCCCATTCAAAAAAACACTACAGTGCAATAGATTTTTTTTTTAAATACACCCCTCCCCCTATCACCCCCACAAACCGAATAAACACTGTAATGCGCAGGTGGGGGGGTTCGTTTCTTGGGGTAGAGGGGGTGGGTGAAGGGGGTAGTTGGCCCAGGGTGGGTGGTTAGGTCTACCGGGTGGGTAGTGGGAGGGGTTAACCCCTTCGTTACCATAGTAGTTACCACCGCTGTGGTAATGAAGAGGTTAACTCCTCCTGCAACTTTCCTGGTTGGCCTAACCACCCACACTGGGGCAACTACCCCATTCACCCACCCCCTCTACCTCCAATAAACCAGATACTCTGGCCTAACCCCTTCATTGCCTTAACGGCTAGCCGCTAAGGTAATGAAGCTGTTTTAAAGTTAATTTTAATAACATAGTATTGAAGCAGGGGGTTTCCTGAGCTGAATTGCATTAATTTCAGCCTCGGGGACACCCTGCTTCCTGAGTTACAGGCCTCGGTATGGGGTGCCAGTATCTAATGTGCGTTTAAATGATCCGGTCACGTGACGCGGGAGAATTTAAACAATTTCAGTAGGAGGAGTTGGGAGAGTTACATGGTGCACAGATTATAATGAGATGTATCACATTCTGTGTCTCTGCCCCAGCTTGCACCTTGGGGAGAGTCAGTAGGAGGAGTTGGGGGGAGTTACATGGTGCGCAGATTATAATGAGATGTATCACATTCTGTGTCTCTATAATTCTTCTTGCCTTTTATTTCCCTCTTATGCTCTCCGACCATTACCGCCTATCATTCAGCACAACTTATTCCTCCCACACTCTGCTCATCTTCACTCCATTGACCTCTTTGCCCCTGGAATCTACCCTGAACTTTAAGCTCTCTTCTTTCTCTTCTTCCTTCTATATGTGACAATCTTGTCAGATCTTACAACTCTATCCTCCCCTCCTCTCTTGATCTGTATCCACCTTCTCGACTCCGGTACACCTGTTCCTCTAAAGAAGCGGCCTTGGCTGCTACATTCACAAACACACTCCCTACACACTGGCACTCCCTCCTCTGGACACCTCTGGAGGAAATCTCATACTCATGCTGATTTACTGCACTTTACATTTCTTGTTTTAACCCTAATATACAGCTATCTCTAATGCCAAACAACACTCTTTCTCCTCACTAATCAACAGTCACCATCCCACGCCCACCCCCACCCCCACCCCACCCTCACCCTCACCCTCAATCCCACCCCACCCCCACCCTCACCCTGTTTGCCAATCTCTTCCAACCTTCACCTCTTCCTTTCCTTCTGTACCTTCCACCTCAACACTACTTCTACCCAAACTTCCCTCTTCCACTCTTAAATCGTCCTCCCCTCTTAAAAAGCGGGAGGTTTTTCAGCTGCTCTCCATTCTCTCTTCACCACTTGCCCTTTTTGCTCCTATTCCTCACAGCTTACCAGACCTCTTGCTCTTATCCTAGTCCTCACTCTCACCCATATTTTGAACTCCTTCCTGTCCTCTGGCACTTTCTGGAGCTCAGATTGCCAAGTGATTTATTTGCCTTTCCAGGCCGAAGTGTCTATCTTTTTCATCCCTAAAATAGATGGTCCCGACTTCGTGGTGTGGATTTTCCAGCTTCCGAAGCTGCCACTCTACGTAATTGATATCTGCTAAGCCTCATAAATGAAGTGTTTGAAAGGCGTTCATCAGCTAAGATCTACACCAAGCTGGGACTGCGAGGAGACTCCAATCTGAAACCTATTCAAGAAAGCAATGAGTGGAAGAATGCCTTCTGTACAACGTATGCCAGTAGACATACACAATCTTACAAGATCAAATCTAAACCCAGAGGACTATATATTTAATTTAGCCAATTGGAAAGTGACCTCACACATATGTAGTGCATGTTCCCCCACCCCTGGGAGATATGGCGGCTATGGTGTATGTGCTGCTTTACCTGCGGCTCACAGGAGGCCTGAGCCTGCGGTGTATCTGAATAGGTAATCGGTAGCGCCTCCACCTGTACAGGATCCTACTATGTGGGATAACCCCGTTACAGGACCCACATACAATAAAACACCCGCTGGTACGTATAACAGTTTTACTGCATGCGAAAGAATACTGAACATATATATATATATATATATAATATATAATATATATATATATATATATATATATATATATATATATATATATATATATATACAGCTCCCCACACCCGGTCACACACGATCGTGCCCTCCAGTAACCACCAACCCGGTGTCCACCCACTGGCGATATAGTCTCACAAAGTCCCGAGGGGCCTTCGGGCACCCAACCACCCTGGTGTCCACGAGTAGCAACTCCGGCCCAAATGTGTGAGACAGCGCTGCCCCCACTAACGTGTTTATAGTTGGTGCACTTGTAGTACCTGCCGGGTGCTCCAACACCCGGTAACGCCACAGTAAAGGATAGGATCCAGCGATGGCGGGGATTTCACGACGACGTCCGCCTCCACGTGGGATGACGTCCCGTAAGGGGTGTATCACCTTTGACAATAGTCTCTAGTATGGTGGTCTGGTCCCAGCCCACCGGATCACCAGTCCGCAGCCGCATCCTGTCTGTGTCTCTGAACTGGGGTGCTAAGCGGGCAATGACCCTATCTAAGGGCAAGTCCCTAGCGCAGCCACAATCTATGTGGGAGTCAGGCCTAGCTGGGGCCTAAGGGGTCTCTAGCCTAGTGCAGGGGTCACGGACACCCTGTACATGCACAACCTACCCCTTCCTCATTCCAGTTCCAACTCACGTGCTCCTCTGCGCACAAAATGTATCTTTCCACCTGAGCAGGGGATCCGGCAGCCCTAGAGGCCGGTTACGCACCATGTGACTGCAGCCCCTCTAGCTGCTTGGAACATTCGTCCCCGCAAGGGACTTTCCTGCTATGCTGCCATTTGTGCCGATTGCTGAGCATGTGCGATTGTAGCCAAGATGGGAGCACCCTGCAAGGGGAGCCTCTGGCGATCAAGTCGCCTACCGCAACCACCCCACATTCTTCCCCAACTTCCCTGACAGGCGCAGCTACAGCCAGAGGTAGGGGGCAGACGGGGAACCAGGGGGACCCGTGCTATATATACAATAGTACACATAGAAGTCCCAAAGCAACATCCTATATGTGAAATGATTTTGTTAATTTCTTTGTTTTTCTCATCTCATAAGTACTGTATGGGTCATTTAGTTCACTCTTATGGCCAAGACCTATGACGCCGGCAGCATGTTACGGAAGCCCTATCACGCCGGCAGCATGTTATTTTATTTTTTAACATGCTGCCGGCGTTGATAGGCTTCCGTATAACATGCTGCCGGTGGTGATAGGGCTTCCGTAACATGCTGCCAGCGTGATAGGGCTTCCGTAACATGCTGCCGGCGTGATAGGGCTTCCGTAACATGCTGCCGGCGTGATAGGGCTTCCGTAACATGCTGCCGGCGTGATAGGGCTTCCGTAACATGCTGCCGGCGTGATAGGGCATTCAGTAACATGCCGCGGGTGATTATGGCTTCCGTAACATGCCGCCGGAGGCGTGGTAGGGTTCCGTAACATGCTTGCCGGCGTGATAGGGGATTCCGTAAACATGCTGCCGGACGTGATAGGGCTTCCGTAACATGATTGCCGGCGTGATAGGGCTTCTGTAACATGCTGCCGGGTGATAGGGCTTACGAACATGCCGCCGGCGTGAAGGGCTTCCATAACATGCTGCCAGCGTGATAGGGCTTCCGTAACATTGCGGCGTGATAGGGCTTCCGTAACATGCTGCCGGCGTGATAGGGCTTCGTAACATGCTGCCGGCGTGATAGGGCTTCCGTAACATGCTGCCGGCGTGATAGGGCTTCCGTAACATGCTGCCGGCGTGATAGGGCTTCCGTAAACAGCTGCCTGCCGTATGGGCTTTCCTTGTATCACATGCTGCCGGCTTGATAGGGCTCCGTATTACCCCCTTGATGCTGCACATTACTCCTTTGATACTGCACATTACCCCCTTGATGCTGTACATTACCCCTTTGATGCTGCACATTACCCCTTTGATGTTGTACATTACCCCTTTGACGCTGCACATTACCCCTTTGATACTGCACATTACCCCTTTGGTGCTGCACATTACCCCTTTGGTGCTGCACATTACTCCTTTGGTGCTGCACATTACTCCTTTGATTATGTACATTACTCTTGATGCTGTACAGTACCCCAATCATGCGGCACATTACTCCTTTGATGCTGTACATTACTCCTTTGATGCTGTGCAATACCCCTTTGATTCTGCACATTACTCATTTGATGCTGTACAGTTACCTTTTGATGCTGTACATTACCCATTTGATTATGCACATTACCCCTTTGATACTGCACATTACTATTTTAATGCTGAACAGTACCCCTTTGATGCTGCACATTACCCCTTTGATGTTGTACATTACCCCTTTGACGCTGCACATTACCCCTTTGATACTGCACATTACTATTTTAATGCTGAACAGTACCCCTTTGATACAGCACATTACCCCTTGTGCTGCCACATTACTCCTTTGATACTGCACATTACCCCCTTGATGCTGTACATTACCCCTTGATGCTGCACATTACCCCTTTGATGTTGTACATTACCCCTTTGACGCTGCACATTACCCCTTTGATACTGCACATTAATATTTTAATGCTGAACAGTACCCCTTTGATACAGCACGTTACCCCCTTGATGCTGCACATTACTCCTTTGATACTGCACATTACCCCCTTGATGCTGTACATTACCCCTTTGATGCTGCACATTACCCCTTTGATGTTGTACATTACCCCTTTGACGCTGCACATTACCCTTTGATACTGCACATTAATATTTAATGCAGACACAGACCCCTTTGATACAGCAACTTACCCCTTTGATGCTGTACATTACCCCTTTGATGCTGATACATTACCCATTTGATGATGCACATTACTCCTTTGATGCTGCACTTTACCCATTTGATTGTACATTACCCCTTTGGTGCTGACATTACTCCTTTGAGTGCTGTACATCACTCTTTTTTGCTGTCAGTACCCAATCACGCGGTACATTACTCCTTTGAGCTGTGCAATACCCTTTGATTCTGCACATTATCATTTGATGCTGTACGTAGCCCTTTGATGCTGTACATTACCCATTTGATTATGCACATTATCCTTTGATGTGTACATTACTCTTTTGATACTGCACATTATCCATTGATGCTGTACATTACTCTTTTGATGCGTGCAGTACCCCTTTGATGCTATACATTACTCCTTTGATGCTGTGCAGTACCCACTTTGATGCTGACACATTACCCATTTATGCTCTACATTACCCCTCTGATGCTGTACATTACTCCCTTGATGCTGCACATTACCCATTTGATATTTGCACATTACCCCTTTGATACTGTACATTACTATTTAATGCTGAAACAGAACCAATTTGATACAGCACATTACCCCTCTGACGCTGCACATTACCTCTTTGCCGCTGCACTTACCCCTTTGCGCCTGCACTTTACCCCTTTGATGCTGTACATTACCCCTTGATGCTGCACTTTACCCCTTTGATGCTGTCACATTACTCCTTTCATGCTGCACTTTACCCATTTGACGCTGTACAATACTCTTTTGATGCTGTACATTACTCTTTTGATGCTGTACATTACTCCTTTGATGCTGTGCAGTACACCCTTTGACATTGCACATTACCCCTTTAATGCTACATATTACCCCCTTTGATGCTGTACAGTACCCCTTTGATGCTGCACATTACCCATTTGATGCAGCATATTACCCTTTGATGCTGCACATTACCCCTTTGGTGCTGCACTTACCTTGGTGCTGCACATTACTCCTTTGGGTGCCATTACTCTTGATTATGTACATTACTCTTGATGCTGTACAGTACCCCAATCATGCGGCACATTACCTCCTTGATGCTGTACATTACTCCTTTGATGCTGTGCAATACCCCTTTGATTCTGCACATTACTCATTTGATGCTGTACAGTTACCTTTTGATGCTGTACATTACCCATTTGATTATGCACATTACCTCTTTGATACTGCACATTACTATTTTAATGCTGAACAGTACCCCTTTGATACAGCACATTACCCCTTTGATGCTGTACATTACCCCTTTGATGCTGCACATTACCCATTTGATTAAGCACATTACCCCTTTGATGCTGTACATTACTCTTTTGATGCTGAACAGTACCCCTTTGATACAGCACATTACTCCTTTGATTCTGCACATTACCCCTTTGATGCGGCACATTACCCGTTTGATGCTGCACATTACCCCTTTGATGCTGTTCAGTACCCTTTTGACACTGCACATTACTCCTTTGATGCTGCACATTTCTCCTTTGATGCTGTACATTACTCATTTGATGCTGTACATTATCCCTTTGATGCTGCACATTACTCCTTTGACGCTGTACACTACTCTTTTGATGTTGTACATTACTCCTTTGATGCTGTACATTACCCCTTTAATGCTGTACATTACCCCTTTGATGCTGTACATTACCCCTTTGATGCTGTACATTACCCCTTTGATGCTGCACATTACCCCTTTGACGCTGCACATTACCCTTTGCTCTGCACTTACCCCTTTTGATACGCTGCACATTACCTACCCTTTGAGCTTGCGCTGCAATTAACCCTTTGATGTTGCCATTACTCCTTTGAGCCTGACATATTAACTCCCTTTGGAAAATTTAAACTGCACCTTACCCCTTTGGAATGCTTTACATTACCACCCTTTTGATGTTGTACATTACCCCTTTGATGCTGTACATTACCCCTTTGATGTTGTACATTACCCCTTTGATGCTGTTCAGTACTCTTTTGACTGCACATTACTCCTTTGATGCTGCACATTACCCCTTTGTATCAAGGAAAAAGTGGCACAAAAGTGCAACGCAGACCAATTCACAGTAACTGGAGTATTCGGCTATTTATTAAAGTCTCCTGACTTCAAAATGTACTTTGAATGTGATCATTTCTCTTGGAGAAATCTGGGGCCGCGTTTCATGTATTTTGCCCCAGTTTTGCAGCTGCGAGAGTTTAATAAATAAACCCTATCTATCAAGCCCAAATTAGTGCAATTCTGGGGCCAAAAAACCTGCACCAAATTGAGGACCATGAATAGGGGGAGGGGGGAGTTCCAGGGGGACCTCCGGGACAGGCTCCAGCGTAAACTGCAAGTCCCGGCCCTCGTATAGTCTGTTATTGTTTGATTCGTAAGGTGCAATTGTTTTTTTTATTATTTGCACAGAATTGCACCACTTTTTCCTGGTTACATATGGGCCACAGAGACCAAAGTAGTACAAGGGAGGGCAAATCTTCTGGGACCGAAATGTCGGGACTCTACCTAACTGTGATGTGACTATTACATTCTTTGAACTTTACCCCAGGCCTGGTATTGTCACATTCTGTATGGACACGGCACAAAGTCACCCCCAGGGGTCAGTAAACTCCTCCTTCCCATCTTTTCACCGGAACAACCTAGCAGTGAACAGACGCAAAGCAACCGGCAGTGTGCTGTGTTGAAAAAAAATGCATGTTGCCAAAATGACAATTTCTTTATTTCCACCACATTGCGGCAAACAAAGTGAAGAAAAAATACCCAGCGCGTTCCACGCCACATCACAGCCTCATTGTGAAACGCGTCAGCCAACTTATTTTTTTGATACTTTGTCAGAAATGTGTTTGAAACGAGTGGGGGCAGAGCAGTAGAGCTTCGTGGGACAAAGAGGAGACGGCATTAAGAAGGGTGCGGGAGGAAACCAGGGGCATAGTGAGAAATCAAAGCGGAGGTATAAGGAAGATATAGAGGCTGCCAAGGCATCTGAAGAGACGAGAGGCTGAGACGGATCTCCAAGGCCGTGTTATATCATTCAATCTGCAGAGTTTTGTGGGGATTGTAAGTTAGAGACTGGAAATCCATATAACAGAAGGTTGCTGTAATCCAAATGGGAAAGAATAAGGGCATTGGTTTGAGTGTTTGCTGTAGGTAATAATTATATGGGTTTAGAATATCATGAGATGCCTACATTTCAATACATTAACCAGGTTCAATGATACCAAGTAACACATTTCTGGGGGTTGTTGTAACAACAATGTATCAACCGTTAGATGTATCTACTGTATCTACTGTATCTACTGCTGCTAGATCATTTCGTTATATTCCTGTCATCTAAAGCAGGGGTGCTGAACTCCAGTCCTCAAGCCCGCCCAACAGGTCAGGTTTTACGGATATCCCTGCTTCAGCCAGGTGGTTCACTCAGTCCCTGCTTCAGCACACAGTCCCTGCTTCAGCACAGGTGGCTCAATAAGTCCCTGCTTCAGCACAGTCTTCGACTGAGCCTCTGATTGAGCCACCTGTGCTGAAGCTGGGATATCCTGAAAACCTTGACCTACAGGTGCGCCGACGAGTATTCTAAAACTTGCCTTGAAAATCTGGGGCAAATCTGGGGCTATCACCAACATGACTCAGGTACATGCTGGGTACATGCTGGGTACATGCTGGGTACATGCTGGGTACATGCTGGGTACATGCTGGGTACATGCTGCAAACATTTCAGTGACATTTCTGCAGAGACTAATGGCCCATTGGATTAACACAGCAGGGGTCCCTGGCAGTCCCATTCAGTTTGCGTGGGACTGCCAGGGACCCCCGCTGTTAATCCGATGGGCCATTAGTCTGTCTGCAGAAATGTCACTGGAATGTTGCAGCATGTACCCAGCATGTACCCAGCATTTACCCAGCATGTACCCAGCATGTACAGTACCCAGCATGTACCCAGCATGTACCCAGCATGTACCCAGCATGTACCCAGCATGCACCCAGCATGTACCCAGCATGTACCCAGCATGCACCCAGCATGTACCCAGCATGTACCCAGCATGTACCCAGCATGCACCCAGCATGTACCCAGCATGTACAGTACCCAGCATGTACAGTACCCAGCATGTACCCAGCATGTACCCAGCATGTACCCAGCATGTACCCAGCATGTACCTGGGTTTTGTTGGTGATTGCCACAGGTTTGTTTTAGAATACTCGTCTGCACTACAGTGTTGGGGGGTCTTGAGGACTGAAGTTGAGCCCCCCTGATCTAAGACAATGGGTCTCATACTGGTCTCCCTGCACAATCGGTGGTCCACAGAGACTTTATCCTGCAGTTACTGCCAGTGCATCAGAGCGGAGGGCCGCTATTTAGATACAGGTTGCTATATTGTAACTATATGCCATGAAAGAGATATAGAAGTATATGAATTAGCAGAGCGGGTAAGTATGGTCGTCCTCCAAAACATAACATAGAAGTGATCCCCTGTATGGATAAGTTTGAGAACCCCTGATCTGGGGAGCGGGGAAAGTTACATTCCTGGTTCCCCCGAGATGCTTGCCTGTGTTTAAACTGGGAATTTAAAATGGCCATCCAATAGAAAACCGCAACTGCATTTGTGAATTGTGGGGGCCGTATTATCCCCCAGAAAGGGGAGGAAAATGCCAGTAAGTATCTTGGGAACCAATGCTGTAAAAAAAGATGATGTTAAAAAAAAGCATCTTGGACAGGGTGTCGTGTAAACGTAAAGAAGTGCTGAGCCGGCAACCTGTTTAGACACTTCTGTTTCATGCTTTTGGATAGCGAGACACAATGGAGGGCATATGTATGAAGGCAATAGTGGATTAGTGATGGGGCAAAAAAGCTGCACCACGTACTGTATATTAAAGAGAAAAAAGTCTTATTGAAATCAACAGCCCCTTTGCCTTGATACATAAAACCACTACGGTGCTTAAGTATCCAGGAAATTGTGGGGCAAAAAAAATATTATATATAACAAATGAAAACATTCCATTAAAAGCCGCAGGATTTTTCTCCTTTGGTAAATGTGAATCAATCTTTTTGCTCCCAGACTTACTCCTCTTTCACTCCAAGACTTACTCCACTTTCACTCCCAGACTTACTCCTCTTTCACTCCAAGACTTACTCCACTTTCACCCCCAGACTTACTCCTCTTTCACTCCAAGACTTACTCCACTTTCACTCCCAGACTTACTCTCTTTCACTCCAAGACTTACTCCACTTTCACCCAGACTCTCCTCTTTCACTCCAAGACTTACTCCACTTTCACTCCCAGACTTACTCCTCTTTCACTCCAAGACTTACTCCACTTTCACACCCAGACTTACTCCACCTTTGCTCCCAGACCTAGTATGTACTGTATGTCTTTCTTTATATAGCACCATTAATGTACATAGGCTTCACAGCTGTAATACACGTGACAATCATATACAGATGCAGCGGCCGTTATCGAACACTTCACGCGGTGTATACCTCGGAATACCCATGTCATGGCGCGGGATTTCTTCCAGCCGTACCGCGAGTGCAGGCGAGCGCAGAAAATGGCATTTTAGTGTTCTGGCTTTTAAACACCTGAAAGTGACACAGGAGCACAATACTGTACACATTGCAACTCATTCATTTCATTGCACACAATCCATGAAATTCAAAAAAGCCACCGCGATAAACGTGTGCCTGGGGCGATTGGCCGCGTTAATGCCGCATGGAGTACAGCAGCGCACAAGAAAACGGCGCCGTTATTTGTTCGAATAACGGCCGCTGCATCTGTAAATAACAAATAATACAAATAACAGATCATGGGAATAAGCGCTTCAGACATAAAAGTGACATTTAGGAAGAGGAGTCCCTGCTCCGCGGAGCTTACAGTCTAATTGGTAGGTAGGAAGAATGTACAGAGACAGTAGGAGGGAGTTCTGGTAAGTGCGTCTGCAGGGGGCCAAGCTTTATGTATCAGGTGTTAATTATCAGCCACGGAGCTGCTCATATGCTTCGTTAAGCAGGTGTGTTTTAAGGTGGGTTTTAATGTAAGTCCCAGACCTAGTCCACCTTTGCTCCCAGACTTTGTCCACTTTTGCCTTGATATCTACTGTATGTCCCAATAGGTTTACAGTGTTTTAACCCCTTCGCTCTCAGAGAGGCCATCGAGCGCATTGAGGGTCCAGAAGAGCCGCATGGAGAATCAATCAGGCCACAGGTAAATATCCCCAGCACCGCGCTGGGGACCTGCTGACCCTGTGAAGCTGGCTGAGGCCTGCTACCCTTGTAAAAGCCAGGAGCAGACACCTGCGCGGGGTCTCTTAACATTTATTAACAAGGATGGGAAACAGATGCCCGGGACAGGGTTCTGGGGGCTCTGCATCCCCCTCTGCGGCACAACACGCACAAGGGAAGCAGGCCAGGGATTGAGTGACAGGACCTGCCGTTAAAATGTTGCCGGGGCTTGAAATTTGAGAAAGTGCTTCTAAACAAAGCAAGAGCTGGAAAGTGCAGACGCGAGGGCCGCCGGGCAGCGCTGTCTGCCAGCGTTTTGGCGTCCCGGTGCCTTGCTGAGGTTCACCACAGAAGAGATGTCAGCGTCCCAGCGTCTGCATGAAAACGAGCCGGCGGGAGGAGGACCCTGTGTGATCGGATTCAGTCTCTACTCAGCATTCGTTACCCGGGAGCTTTACAGAGCCCTTAACCTCTAGGGTGCTGGAAGGGCACGGTCACCAGTGCCAGATGTGATCTAATTAACCCTTTCACTGCCAGAGGGGCCAGCCCCGCATAGCAAATAGCCGCACAAAAATGCATTGAAAGACAACGTTTGTTTTTTACTTGATAAAGATGGTGCAGTATTGTGACACCAGAGTGACACCAGAGTGACACCAGAGTGACACCAGAATGACACCAGAATGACACCACTTAGCACTCAAAACATATACCCCCTATAGCAGGGATTCTCAATGTCAGTCCTCAAGACACCCCAACTGGTCAGGTTGTGAGGGTATCCCAGCTATAGCACGGGTGGCTCAATTAATGGCTCAGTCGAAGACTATACCCCTTGTGCTGAAGCAGGGATATCCTGAGAACCTGACCTGTTGGGGGATCTTGAGGACTGGAGTTGCAAACCCCTGCCCTATAGAGAACTATGAGATTGATTTACTAAAGTCTCCCAGTTACAAAACTGGAGCAAAACCATTGCAAAAAAAAAAAACCAGTGCAAAAAAATAAAATAAACAGTTAGAGTCCCACTGCAAAAATCGCCAGTTTTTAATTTGAGAAGTCTAATTCATTTTGTTGCCCTGGTTCTGCTCCAGTTTTGCACCCTGCAGACTTTGGTAAATAAGGAGAGATTTGCTTTCATGCACTTCACACTTTTTTGCCCATCATTGTTTGAAATATATGTAGCCAGGTATATCCCCTGGGTTACTAATCTGCCCTGCCTAACACATAAGCCCTGGTACCAGAGCAGTCAGTGTTAGGGTTAAATCCATGCTCCTGGCTGCTGCAGTAAACAACTCCATTGAGTGACATGGGGGGTGGGCCTATGGCCTGGGTACTGCCCTATTAGGGGCTCAGACCTAGGACCCTCCCCTGGGTACAAAAGGGGCTGCAGATCTAAATTTAGTCAGTTGTTGGAAGAGTGGAGCCAGGGATCTGGTTCACCTTCCTTCCCCTCCCTCAGGGGAGTGGGATCTGCTATATTCTACCAGGGAGTGTGGGAGTCAGGGATAGTATACCTTTGGGGCCTCAGGCCCTGGGGGTTTAGTCCAGAGACAAGAGGAAAGAGTATGCTGATATGTATGCTGTGTACTGCTGTACTTGCAGTTTCTTCATGGAGGGAGTGAGTGTTTTGCACAGGGGACTGCACCTATTCCTATAGGCCCTGTGGGAATGGAGGTGCTGCAACACCGAGCTGAGAAGCTGCAAAGATCCCTAAAAGCCTGTCCTGATTATCCCCAAACAACATCGGCGGATGCTAAGAGCCTCCTGTGAGCCAGACAGGTAGCACCATCACCAGGTAACTGCAGGAAATCTCCCTTGGGGTGGGGGAATATGGGTTACATTTGGAGGCGCTGCTGAGATTTAAGATCCGAAATCAGGCAGGCTATGCAGCTAAGGGATCTCCTATAATGCCGAGCTGAGAGGTGATTGAAACCCACTGTATCAGGGCCAGTTCACTAGAAATTATGGGTGGTGTACCTGGGGGCTCTTGCGATCTGAGGGACCAGAACCCGCTGAAGGGGAAACTATCACATGAATGTCCAACTTTATGCCAAGCTGAGAGGTGCTTGTAAAACCCGGTATGAGGGCCAGTTCTCTCAGAAGGATTATGTGTAGGGTACCTAGGATTGCCGGGACTCATGGGGGCTACAACATATCTATCCAAACTAAGTATAGTTTGAGGAGCTGCAGCTATACTATAGTGGTCTCCAGCACAGCGAGCCACAGTGTGCACTATCAGAACTGTCCACGTGTGTCCCGGGGAGGGGGGGGGGGCTCTTGAAGATTGCGAGGCCAAACTCTCAGGTTTAAAGGAGCTATAGCAATACAGCAAGTGAAATAGCGGTTCCTGACAAAAACGGGAGAACCGCGTGGCAAGGTTTGCAGACTTGGAAGCTTTCTGTTGCAAAATTGTGCAGGGCTTGGCGCGAAGCAAAGCTGCGCCCATTTTCTGTGAGCGGCTTGGCGCGAAAGCCGAAGCCGCGGCCATCTGTAGTGTGCCTGTACTCCTGGATCCACCAGGGGGAGGAGGAACTGGCTATTGAACTAATTGCGTGTCACCACGAGGGGCGTAGCCGGATGTGAGCTACCGCACCCTGAGTTGCGCATGGTGAGGCAAGGAGCAGGAGTTAACTAACACTGTTCCCACCCAACATCCCTGCTATGGCGGAGTGTGCGATTTCCCCATATACACTGCCAGGAGGCTTCCTGCTAGTGAGAAGAAATGGGGAAAGCTTTCTACAATGTATCTGTCCCAGCTGCGATTGCCCAGGTGGGGACGTGAGCCTGGAGTCGAGGTGTTAAAGATGCGGGACAACCCAACCTTAAGCCCAAGGTGGTGCTACCACCCATGCTGGACCCAACAGAGACGGTGCAGGCCTATCTCTACACCCACACGAGGCATGGACTGCGAGATCGGGAGTGGACACTCCATGAGAACCGTGTGTCCCTGCCCAGAGTTATTTAAGAGACGTACCCGGAGAGATGACACCTCGGCGGAGGTCAGCACACTTCCGTCGGTGGGGCAAGAGCGGGACCGCTGCTTGCAAACTGCCGCCAACGTTGCCGGTCAACTTCTACATCTAGAGAATCAGAGGCAGCGTCGAAGGAAAGTGAGGAGGAGCGCTCCATCGTGATGCTCCAGCCGGAGTGTCATCCAAGTGCTGCCACCGGGGTGGTGCCAATCGCCAAGGGCAAGCGGGAGCTTTGTCCCATATCTGTGACATCGGAGGTGATGGCGTTACCTGAGCGGTGGATATTCAAGGCCTTGGAGGATCCTCGTGAGGTGGCGTCAGACATGCCTGCTCCCGGCCGGGAGAACCGCACAAATGCCCAGAACCAGCGGAGCGGTGAGGATGTGTTCCCATCCCAGGTTGCAGCGGCGGAATACATTGTAGGGGTACCGGACGGTACTTCCTGCCTGTTCACAGACGTCAACACCCTTCCGGTGCAACCGGATGTCGTCATCACGGAGGTGACCGCTGGAGCGGATGAGAACATTGATACCCCCGCTCCGGTGAATAAGGCTCCGACTGACCTATTCTAACAGCGGCATCATGACAGAGCCAAGGGCCAAGGACGTAATGCCCCTACAGATCCTGACAAGCATAAAGCACTGGCAGTAACACAGGCCGCGGTAGGCCTATCGGGACTGATACACCCCGAGACTTTGCGGAGCCTAAAGCCTATATAGTCATTGCCCCTGACTCAATAGGTGTACCCAAACCTTCCCAGGACTGGAGAAGCTGTGTTGGGTTTGAGGATGATCTTTCAGGGGTATATGGCTTTCTCCAGAGAGGTGTCATCTCAGTCAGAAAATTAGGAACACCGTCTAGGGCAGTTTCCATGTCAGATATGTCAATAGCAAATGTGGGGAAGGTATTACAGTGGTGGGACCCCATGTCTCAAGGGTATGTTCCCCATATGAACTGGACCCGGTTCCTACTTCTTCACTATGGATACTGTGGATCATTGGTGGGAGGAAGGGGAGGTCTCTGCGGAAGAGATGGCAGAGGCTCTTTGAGAAATGAACATTAGACAAGGGCTACTATCAACCGCAGGTCTAAAAATAAGGTACGAGGAAAAGGTCCCTCATGAGCCCTTATTTGGGTGTTACCAGGCCAGGCCTGTGGCCGTAGATTAACTAAAAGCAGCCGGGCTGATAAACAAATAGTTCAACGGTACCGCAAGTCCCATGGGTTTGACTATCCTTATGTCCCTGAACATTTAATGCAGGAAGCAGAGGCCCACCAAGAGGAGTGGTTGAGGGATACTGTCCTAGACTATCTGGCATCCAGGTGCAGTATATCCTGGTACTATAATGAAGAAAAGATATGTTACCTAATCCGTGTATGGAAGGTGGGGAGGAACATATATATGGACCAGGTAGAATAAATCTTTGAGCGAGGTCCAAAGAGGATATATTCTGTTACCGTTCCCGACCAAGAGGGAGGGTTGGTTAAGAAACCTGACCAAAAAATACTAAAGTGGGTACGGATCCTCCATGTTAGGGAGGGATCTGGGTGTATCCATTGTTGTTCTATGTTATGCACTGTTCCAAGTTAATTATTCTGTTATCCAATTTAATAGGATGGTCCACAGATTG
This sequence comes from Ascaphus truei, assembly GCA_036426205.1. Taxonomy (NCBI): domain Eukaryota; kingdom Metazoa; phylum Chordata; class Amphibia; order Anura; family Ascaphidae; genus Ascaphus; species Ascaphus truei. The sequence goes on along the minus strand of WSYH01000727.1, from coordinate 106,075 downwards.
GATGTCTCAGCTTGGGCGTGAGAGTCCACCAGGGGGAGCATGTAGCCGGGTATCCCCTGGACTACTAATCTGCCCTGCCTAACACAAAAGCCCTGGTACCAGTGCAGGCAGTGTTAAGGCTAAATCCATGCTCATGGCTGCTGCAGTAAACAACTCTCTTGATTGATGTGGAGGGGAGGGGGGATGTGAGCCTAAGGCTTTGGTGCTGCCCTATCAGAGGCTCAGACCTAGGACCCTCCCCTGGATACAAAAGGGGCTGCAGCTAGATTCCAGTGTGTTCTGTGCAGAGTTGGAAGTGTGGAGTCAGGGCTCTGGTTCACCTTCCATCCCCTCCCTCAGGGGAGTGAGATCAGCTACCCCACATTCCACCAAGGAGTATGGGAGTCAGGGATAGCCCTTTGGGGCCTCAAGCCCTGTGGGTTGTGTCCAGGGACCATAGGAAAGAGTTTGCTGATATGTATGCTCTGTACTGCTGTACTTGCTGCAATAAAGAACCGTTCCTGTTTTTATACTCCTGTCTGAGGCTGCAGTTTCTTCAGGGAGGGAGGTAGTGTTTTCCACAAGGGACTGCACCTATCCCTTTGTGGGAATGGAGGCGCTGCAACACTTAGCAAGAAGCTGTAAATATCCATCAAAGCCTGTCCTGATTATCCCCAAACACCGGCGGATGCCCAGAGCCTCCTGTGAGCCATACAGGTAGCACATGTAGCACCAATACCAGGTAACCGCAGGAAATCTTCCTTAGGGTGGGGGGACATGGGTTACATGTACATCAAGTTTTCTTGTATATTTAAGTTCCTTGCAGTTGTCAGAGATTGTTAACCAGAGACTGGTTTGTGCAAACCGCCACCTGAACTTGTAATCCAGTAATAAGCGAGAACATACAGTGCATGATGCAGAGACACAGAATGGGATGTGTTCACTGGGACATGTGTACCATTCAGCACCTAACTTCTCCTATTCACACTCCGCAGACCCCACAAAGCTGATGCACAAACCCGGGTCCCATGTGCACAGAGAGGCAAGATGAAAAGACTGTACCTGGCCAACTGGGCTGCAAATATGCTCTTATATACAGACGTCTATATCGCAAACTTTAGTGAAATGCTTCTGTATACACAGAAGGAAACATTGTTTTTACTTGTAGCAATCTAGTATATTATATTTGACACAAATAAGTCAGCTGAGTATATGCTAAATCAGACACGGTCGTGTTTGTAATTTAAAGGAGCAGTTCAAGCTGCCGTGTTCTCCCCTTTAATATGCGCATCAATACAATCCACACAATGATAAGTAATTAGCTAAGTTTCCGATCGATCCGTTCTCCTGTGATCGATTTACGAAGATTCGCTCTGGGGTTCACTAAATGGCTGTCAGTGCAGCAGGAGAGGACCAAAGATGCAAAGTTCTGTGGGGAAGATCATGTGACCAGGCAGTCACTAGATACAATTGGTGCACTGCTAGACAGAGGGCAGGGCTCAAAAAGGGTGTGCCAGAACCTGTTTCAGAAGAGGAAGTGGATGTGACTTTATAGAAACAAAAAATGCTTGTTACATTATAATACATAAAAAAAATCATTCAGAGTTGTTAAAAAAAAAGCTACAAGTTTTTTCTCATAGCACAGAACTGATTTATTTATAAAAAAAACACACACATGTAGGATATATCATATCTCTGTGCCCAGGACATCCTAGAAAACAAGAGGCAACTCAATACATTACTTCCTGGTAAAACATTTGTTAAATAATTGCTTGGTCTGCAGCTTTAAGAAAAGAGAAATATTTGCAAAGATACTCGATGTGATCCAACCATTTTCATTACTGGGCCATGCTCTTTAGTCCGGAGGTGTGAGCTTGGCCGGGGTTTTGGTTTTGATTCAAAATCATTCAAATAAATTATTTGGGGGCTTTGGTTTTAGCTTTGGTTTTGTCCCAAACCCAATTTGTATCTATTTCATTTTGGTTTTGCACCCTATAAGATTATTTAAAAAATATTAATGACATCATAGAATTACAATAAAATACATCTTTGCATTACCACAAAGCGGAATGTATTATTTTATTAAACAGCCTTGTGTTTGGTTTTCTTTCTAAATAATTTTTGGGATTGTTTTGAGCTGTATAAATCGTGATGGTTTGGGCTTTGTATTGATACCTGAAATGGGATGCCACTCGATGTGGATGGGCCCAGATAGCGGTCCACCCGGAAAAACTGTGCAGGCCGGAGGCACCAATGCAGGCGGTCGGCCGCTATACCCCTGGCACCAATCTTAGGAAGCTGGGCTCTACCCTATGTGGGTAGGCCCAGACAGCCATATAAACACCCATATAACACCTCCTATTAACAGCCATATAACTCCCCCCTAACTACTCCAATTAACAGTGTGATGGCCACACCACGTTGCAGTCTTTTTTGTCCTAATTTAAGGCCGGATACACTGTCTTTTCTATGGAGCGGGTTTATTTACAGGGACTAAATCATACAACAGGCCCACCGTTCCTTCAAGAAAACCAGATAATAAAATCATATCCTATTCCCGGAAACGAAATGACTTTTCTTCAGCCCTCTCTAAAGACCGCTGGCCAACTATACTGGTTCCCAGCTAACACATGCCCTGGTATAAGCAATAAAGTCACAACACAGTATCTGCATATAATAGAATGGGTTTTGCTTATCTTAGTCCTTGTGGAGAAGACATCCCTGCTTCAGCACAATGTCTCCTCCTTTTCTTCTCAGGGGAACTCGGCCCCACGTGAGCTTAGAGAAACTCCTGTAGTTCCTCTATAACCAGACGTCACTGCTTCAGCACGGCTCTCTCGGCAGTGTCTCTCACTCTCTACCAGCTTCTTTAACCAGCTTCCGGTAGCTGGGGAGCCCCTCTGTCTCCCCCCCTTCTCTGAGGGAAAATGGTCTCTCTCTATCTGCATGGCATCCCTCTGTGTTTGCCTTAAACACTTCCTTATTCACTGAGGGTGTCCATCCTGATTAATTAGACAGCAGGTGAGCAGCTATTCCGGAGAGGATTAACTCTGTGTGCTGCAAAAGTCCTATAGCTGCTCTTATTCATCCCCTAGAGAGCAGTGATGATATCACAACAGCCATATAACCCCCCCTAACTCCTCCTATTAACAGCCATATAATCCCCCTAAATCTTCATATTAACAGCCATATAACCCCCTGTAACAGGAGTTATCCCTGTTAAGGAAATGTGCCTCTACTCCAGCAGTGTGGTGGTTAACTGCTGGTAGTAAATTATCCAACACCACCTGCCTGATTAGCTTCTTAGAAAAGCCTGTCTTTTGAGACAGGAAGGGAGATTGTTCCTGAGTTTCACAAGTTGTGAGACTTACCATGGGGACAGATGTCTTGAGCCTGCCAGAAGAAACAGCAGAGCTACTTGCAAGACACAGGGGGAAGCACCTCTAAACCTGAATGCTGACAAAACGTGAGGAAAAAGGCAGCAACCCAGGAATAGAGAAGACTTTCCCTCCATCTACAAGAAACAGATAAGACTTTCCTTTATAAGACTTTTTGGTATATCTGCTCATATCAAGATATATGTTTGGGGCTGGGAGACATGCTTATCTAAAGGGAGTTGTGGACTGCATAGGTTTCACTAGAAATACTCCCAAGTGAACAGAAGCTTTGTTTGACCCCTTGTTTGGATGATTTTCTGATGTTAAGGAAACAGGCGCAATAAAAGCCTATTTCACCTTAACAAGTCTCACTTGCATACCTCTGTGCGCGTCCTCCTACACCCCCCCTAACTCCTATTAACAGCCATATAACTCCCCCCTAACTCCTCTATTAACAGTTATATAACCCCCCTAACTCCTCCTATTAACTGTTATATAACCCCCCTAACTCCTCCTATTAAAGTCATATAACCCCCTAACTCCTATTAACAGCCATATAACTCCCCCCTAACTACTATTAACACCCATATATCTCCCCCCTAACTCCTCCTATTAACACCCATATATCTCCCCCCTAACTCCTCCTATTAACAGCCATATAACTCCCCTAACTCCTCCTATTAACAGCCATATAACTCCCCCTTAACTCCTCCTATTAAAGCCATATAACTCCCCCCTAGCTCCTCCTATTAAAGCCATATAACTCACCCCTAGCTCCTCCAATTAAAGCCATATAACTCCCCCCTAGCTCCTCCTATAACAGCCAGTACCCTCCTAACTCCTCCTATTAAAGCCATATAACCCCCCTAACCTCCTATTACACGCCATATCCACCCGCTAACTCCCCTATTAAAGCCATATAACCCCCCTAACCTCCATTAACACAAGCCATATAACCCCCCTAACTCCTCCTGAAAAGCCAAAGACCCCCCCTAACTCCTCCTATTAAAAGCCATATAACCCCCCCCCTAACCCTCATATTAACAGCCATTTAACTCCCCCCTAACTCCTTCTATTAACAGCCATATAACCCCCCCTAACTCCTCCTATTAAAGCCATATAACCCCCTAACTCCTCCTATTAAAAGCCATATAACCCCCCCCCCCCTAACTCCCTCAATTACACCACTATAACCCCCCTAACTCCTCCTATTAAAGCCATATAACCACCCTTAACTCCTCCGATTTAAAGCCAATACCCCCCCACTTCTCCTCCTATTAAGCCATATAACCCCCCTACTCCTCCTTTAAGCCATATAACCTCCCCTAACCCCTCCTATTAAGCCTACCCTCTCCCTAACTCCTCCTATTAACAGCCATATAACCCCCCTAACTCCTCCTGTTGAAGCCATATAACCCCCCTAACTCCCCTATTAAAGCCATATAACTCCCCCCTAACTCCTCCTATAAAGCCATATACCCACCTACCCCATCCCTATTAAGCCACACTAACTCCCCTCATAACTCCTCCTATTAAGCCATATAACCCCCCTAACTCATCCTATTAAAGCCATATACCCCCCTAACTCCTCCTATTAAAAAAAAGCCATCTAACCCCCCCTAACCCTCCTATTAAAGCCACATAACTCCCCCATAACTCCTCCTATTAAAGCCATATAACCCCCCTAACTCCTCCTATTAAAGCCATACAACTCCCCCTAACTCCACCTATTAAAGCCATATAACCCCCTACACTAACCCCTATTAAAGCCATACTAACCCCCTATACAGCCCTGCCTATATAAGCCATATATACCCCACCTAACTCCTCCTATTAACACCATATAACTCCCCCAACATCCTCCTATTAAACCATATAACCCCCCTAACTCCTCCTATTAAAGCCATATAACCCCCCACCCCCCGCTAGCTCCTCCTATTAAAAGCCATATAACCCCCCAACTCCCCCAACCTCCTCCTATTAAAGTCATATAACCCCCCCAAATCCTCATATTAAAGCCATATAACTCCCCATAAATTCTCCTATTAACAGCCATATAACCCCCCTAACTCCTCTATTAAGCCTATAACCCCCCAGCTCCTCATATTAAAGCCATTAACCCCCCCTTAATTCCTTCAATATTAAAGCCATATAACCGCCAACCCCCTAACTCCTCCTATTAAAGCCCTATAACCCCCTAACTCCCTCATTTAAAGCCATATAACCCCCCTAACTCCTCATTAACACCTATAACTCGCCCCTAACCCCTCCTATTAAAGCCATATAACCCCTAACTCCTCCTATTAAAGCCCTATAACCCCCCCTAACTCCTCATATTAAAGCCATATAACCCCCCTAACTCCTCCTATTAACACCCTAATAACTCCGCCCCTAACTCCTCCTATTAAAGCCATATAACCCCTAACTCCTGCTATTAAGCCATATAACCCCCCCTAACTCCTCCTATTAACAGCCATATAACCCCTAACCCCTCCTATTAAAGCCATATAACCCCCCCTAACTCCTCCTATTAAAGCCATATAACCCCCCTAGCTCCTCCTATTAACGCCATACACCCCCAATACTCCTCCTATTAAAAGCCATATAACCCCCCCTAACTCCTCATATTAAAGCCATATAACCCCCCCTAGCTCCTCCTATTAAAGCCATATAACCCCCCAACTCCTCCTATTAAAGTCATATAACCCCCCCAAATCCTCATATTAAAGCCATATAACTCCCCATAAATTCTCCTATTAACGCCATATACTCCCCTAACTCCTCATATTAAAGCCATATAACCCCCCTAGCTCCTCATATTAAAGCCATATAACCCCCCCTTAATTCCTCATATTAAAGCCATATAACCCCCCTAACTCCTCCTATTAAAGCCCTATAACCCCCCTAACTCCTCATATTAAAGCCATATAACCCCCCTAACTCCTCCTATTAACAGCCATATAACTCGCCCCTACCCCTCCTATTAAAGCCATATAACCCCTAACTCCTCCTATTAAAGCCCTATAACCCCCCTAACTCCTCATATGTAAAAGCCATCAAACCCCTCTAACACCATCCTATTAACACCATATAAATAACCCCCCTAACTCCTCCTATTAAAGCCATATAACCCCCCTAACTCCTGCTATTAAAGCCATATAACCCCCCCTAACTCCTCCTATTAACAGCCATATAACCCCTAACCCCTCCTATTCAAAGTCCATATAACCCCCCCTAACTCCTCCTATTGAACCATATAAACCCCCCTAGCTCCTCCACCTAGTAAACACCTATATACCCTCGTCATACTCCTCCTATTTAACGCCACTATAACCTCCCCTAAACTCCTCATATTAACGAACCTATAACCCCTCCTAACTCCCTCCTTGAACGACCATAATAACTCCCCCCCCCTAACTCATCCTATTAACAGCCATATAACTCCCCTAACTCCTCCTATTAAAGCCATATAACCCCCCTAACTCCTCATATTAACAGCCATATACCCCCCCCACCAACTCCTCCTATTAAAGCCATATAACCCCCTTAGCTCCTCCTATTAAAGCCATATAACCACCCCTAGCTCCTCCTATTAAAGCCATATAACACCCTAACTCCTCATATTAAAGCCATATAACCCCCCCTAACTCCTCATATTAAAGCCATATAACCCCCTAGCTCCTCCTATTAAAGCCATATAAACCCCCCAACTCCTCCTATTAAAGTCATATAACCCCCCCAAATCCTCCTATTAAAGCCATATAACCCCCCTAACTCCTCATATTAAAGC